>PVIW01009014.1:0-55379 GCA_004026585.1 Noctilio leporinus | reverse complement strand
GCGCAGATAGAGGTAGGTGTAGGAGGCGTGCAGATGCAAGTTGGCCAGGTGGTTGACAGCAGCCTCCACCTCGGTGGAATAATTCTGACGAACCTGGGAGCTCATGGTTGATCCGCAGTGAAGATTTCAGGTGAAAAACAGCAAACAAAAAACGGTGTTGGCTGGTCTCCGCAGCTGAGGTGGTTCCAAAAGTAGTGACACCGCTGTGGGCGGCGCGGAGCGCAGATGGTGCCGTCTGTGGTGACCCGCAGGCTCCTCTTTTCTTTTTTTAAAAGATTTTATTCATTATTTTTAGAGAGAAGGGCAGAGAGGAAGGAAGAAAAGGAGAAAAGCATCAACGTATGGTTGCCTTTCACCTGCCTCCAGCTACAAACCTGGCTTGCAACCTGGTTATGTGCCCTGACTGGGGAATCAAACCAGCGACCTTTGGGTTCACAGGCTGGTGCCAATCCACTGAGCCAGCAGCCAGATATATTTTCAAGAACCAACCCATGAGCTAAACTTAAAGTGTCTACCCTGTCACTAGAAATAATTGCTTAATTAGAGACTGACTCAACACTGGATGAAGCCTACACATGATACAGAAGTAACTATTGGGTTAGTTGAATTCAGGGTATCAACATGTCTTTTGATTTTAAGCTTTTGAAATTGAGCTCTTTGAAAGATGTGGATAAAGAAAAAAAAATATCTTACATTGGTAGCACTTCATAGTTTGTAACAATCATCCCCAACTTTACTATTTCCTGAAATAACCTGAAAGTCTTTTAAAAATACTGATGTCTGGCTCCCATCCCCAGAATTGTGGTTTAATTATCTATCACCTGAAAGTTGAACATTTTAAAAGCTTCCCAGGTGATTCTAACATGTAGCAATTTGCAAACCAGTGATTTCGATGGTCTTCACTACAATAACAGAGATGTGAGAGATGTGGGTGCAAGCAGATACTATCCCACATTATATTTGAATTATTCAAACAAAATGCACAGCCTCCACAGGCAAGCATTCTGCACTTTCTTGATTTAGAAACCCTGGCAAGATTTCTTATTTGTAAAATGGGAACAACAATA
This sequence comes from Noctilio leporinus, assembly GCA_004026585.1. NCBI lineage: Eukaryota > Metazoa > Chordata > Mammalia > Chiroptera > Noctilionidae > Noctilio > Noctilio leporinus. The sequence goes on along the minus strand of PVIW01009014.1, from coordinate 54,312 downwards.
GTATCTATCTGTCGGGAATATTAGGAAGTTTAAGTAAAATCTGGCTTTAAAATTACTTTAAACAGTAATCACTTTACAAAGGCTACCTATTGTTATTATTATATAACTCAATTGTATCACAAATCATATTGTGTCATATTGACTTATAATCTGTTATTTATTTACTACCTGTTTGACTCATTAGCTTTACAAACTCCCAACTGAGAGAACCATGGCTTTCATCTTTTTATTCCTAGTGTCTAGTGTAGGTTGGGTCCACTGAAAACAACCAATTGGAATTTTCTGAGTGGATAAGTGAACAGGTGAACCTAAACAGGCAGGAAAAGACAGTGGAAATGAAAACCAAAGACCAGGGTTTGAATTGTGCATCTGTCATGCCTTAGCTGTGTGGACAGGGGAAAGTTGCTAGCTATCAGGGGCTTGATTTGGCCAGCTGTAGCCATTATCTGAAGATTGTGATCACCTATTACATGCCCTGGTCTATATTAGGCACTGGGGACATGAAGATAATAAAGACTAAAGTTCCTCTCTCAAGGTGCTTCTGGAATCATGAAAACAAAAGGCTCTTCCCCTTCGTTATTCCTTTCCTGGACTAAGAATTGGCCCAACAGTCATTACAGATAACAATTGTCATGAGATAATAAGATGAAAGTAACTGTTAAATTAAACCTGTGAATAAATCATAGATGTTAGAGCATCTATCACACTCATTTCCTTTGGAAAGAAATTAGTTTTTAATAGCATTTTGTGAGGAATATGGTGGGAATAAGACAATAAAACCACTAGGCAACACTGCCTTCCTTCTCCGGGTAGACCTCACGCAAGATGGGTTCTAAGAGCCTGAGAAGCCATGTGGAAGCTAGCAGCACAACAGACATCATTATTATTTTTACACAGGGAGGACTTACACTGAAGTACTATGTGTAAACCAATAATCAGAGAATGACAAATTTTCACCTTGGAAAATACATAATCGCTTCGGTCAGCACATATAGCCCTGTCTATGAGAAATCTTCTCACTGCAGGGGAGAAAAAAAGCAATGCTCATTCATTTAATAAGGTAACATTTTTAAAATGATACTAGGTACCTCATAGAATAACAAGAAGGCTAGAGATAATATAACCTTTCTCCTAGTGCTATATGGATCTCATGTTATTTCATTTCCATTTTAGCCTAGATTCTCCTAAAAACATAGCCTGAGCTGAAGGCTTATGAACAGGTGAAATATTAACAAAGAGATTTCAGGGAAACAAGGAAATAGGGACAGCCAACACCAGAATAAGTTACTGAGTTAGCCACCACTATAGATAACTTCTGAGGAATCTTATGAACTGCTCTCAGGTATGTCTTCCTAGGAGATACAAGGGAAAATCATCCTCCATCCTCCCTTGGTCAAGAGTGACCCCCAGTGTTGCTCATCCCCCTTTCACATTGTAGTTAGGAGAATATCCCGGTCAGAGAAGCCAAGGGTCAAGAAGCAATTGGTATACCCTGCAGACCCAAGGGAGGGCAGTAACAGTACCTGTTAAGGAAGGTGGAAGCCACAAAACTTTTGCTGAGGCAGTGGCCAGAGGAAGAAGTAAGTCTGAGCAGATGCGCAAGTGGCTGGCACTGCATGCAACCTGCTTGCATCTATTGCTGAGCACATGGTAAGTACTGAGTGAACAACTGTCAAGCAAGAAGACTGGTATTGCGTATGCAGAGAGAAAAAAGAACACTCCCTGGGTGATTCTACCATGGTTGAGGGGAAGGGGAACATTTTCAGTGGCACTAGAAAATGGGCTAATCAATCTGGTCCTTGGAGGTGAACCATATTCCCTTGTTAGTAAATGCCCCCCTCCTTTCAACAGCACCTCAATTTACATGAGTGCCAATTACTAAAAAATTTAGCCCTATAACAATGTAATCAAATAGATAGTCTTCAGCTCTGAGCGAATAAAACGACTTGGCCTTTTTTTCAAAATCACTTATAGCCAACTTCCACGTTTTCCCATTGGTTGAAAGACTCACAAGTGCAAATCATAACATCAAGCCATACTGTGCACAGCCCATATAGTGTCTTTAGCTGAAGAAGGGTGCTTGCTAGAGGAGAAAGAATGGGGCAGGACAATCTCTGGAGCACCTTTTTTTTCTTTTTAGGGTTGTATTATTTTTTCTTTAGAGAGAGGAGAAGGGAAGAAGAAAGAGCGGGAGAGAAACACCAGTGTGTGATTGACCCTCACATGCTCCCAACTGGGGACCTGGCCTGCAACCCATGCACAAGCCCTTACTGGGAATCGAACCGGAGATCCTTTGGTTAATGGACTGGCACTATATTCACTGAGCCATACCAGCCAGGGTATGGAGCACCTTTTTAAAGTCTGCTGGTTGGAAAAACTGCCTTGCAACTTTGTATTTCAGAGGAGCAAGACATTATGGATACATGATGAAAACATATGCTCTTCTTGCTAAAGCACTCATGGGTACATCTGGAAATCAAAACTTAGATGAGAGGAAGTCCAGGTGTTTTTTCTTAAAAGAGACCATTAAAATTTTTTCTCAAACAGGCTAGACAAGAAAAGGGGGATGTGGGGGATTTTGATAAATTTTAGTGGTCTTTCCTCTGGATAGTTTATTTTTTTAAGACTTTATTATTTTTTAGAGAGAAGGAAAGGGAGACATGCCGAGGGAGAGAGAAATCAATATGTCTGCCTTTCAGCTACGGACCTGGCTGGAGTCCTAGCTTGCAGGCCTGGTTATATGCCCTGGCTGGGAATCGAACCAGTGACTTTTGGGTTCGCAGGCTGGCACTTTATCCACTGTGCCACCAGCCAGGGCCTTGGATAGTTTAAAACTGGTCATATTACAGGGCTTTCTTGCTCTCTTCACCTCCACCAACTTGTTATATAGTTCACTGAAGGAAACAGAGTTTCTGTCCTGACAGTTCAGATTTTTAGAGAATTTGTTTTGCACGCAGGTAAAACTGAAAAATAACCATCCCAATATTTAACGTAGATGGTTTATTTTTGCCATGAAAAAAAATCTGAGTAAGCAAAAGCAGTTATAAAATGCATCTGGTCTAAATAAATTTGGATTTGGGTGCCTAACTTTGGCAAATGATGGAAACTACCTGGTTTTGGGAAGGTCATTTGGGCAGGAAACATGTCTGTTTTGACTCTGATCAGGCTGTCAAAGAAAGAATTATTTTAATCAATGCTTAGTGCATGTATTAACTATGAAAACATAAGACTACAACAATTTCAAGCTACTGTTCTCAGGGATTAAAATGGTTTAATGAACTAATTAAATTATATTCCTGAATTGAAAAGGCCACCTCCTAGAAAGAAAAGAGGATATGTGCACTGTCTATTGGGAAGGATAGAAGGAGGCTTTTCAAAGGCTAAGACTGTCTACTATTCTATATGTCTTCAAGTGGATCATTTATACCTTGTTTTACCTAATTTTAGCCTTTCACCCTAGCACTTGGCCCCACATAAAATATGAATAATGTAATAGACCTTAAAGTAATATACACCACTATACAGAAATAGGCATTGACCATACCTTTTTGGTTGTTCCTGTTCCTAGTTCCCTGAACCAACATGGGTGGCAGTCCCTGGCAACAGCCCAGTAGCCCTTCCACAGCAATCTTGGAATATGAAATAAAGTTACATATTCTTTCCTACAGAAGAAAGTAGGGAAGAACATTCAAGAACCAGACCGCATAGATCTTGTAGGACTTTAGAGATTTTTTTTCTAGTTGTAGTAGAAAACCACTAATATTTTAAGTGAAACAAGGACATAACCAGATTAATCTTTTTTTTTTTTTTTTTTTTAAGATTATTCTGTTAGCTGTGTGAGGATGGATTTTAGGAAGCAAAGATTGGAAGCAGGGAGGAGCTAAAGTGAGCATGACAACAGACTACATTAAAATCTGTGTTGGCCTCAACAGTGCTGAAAGGGAATTTATTTGCCTGGAATTAGTGAATCAATTACAAATGCACTTACTTCCATTGCTTTTCTCTCTGTATATACAGGGAATATATATGGTTGCCAGTATTTGAAATACAGCTGTTGAGTGGCTTTAGGAAAAGGAGGTTGATTCGCCTCATGTTGTAAAAAGTCCAGATGTACCTCCTGGTTGCATGATGTGTGCCGTACTTCCATTCTCTTGATCAGATTCCAGGACAGAGGGGACTTTCTCCTAACAGGGATTTGACATTAGAATGCAGAAAGGTTAAGAATGTATCTCTAGCAAAAGATCAGTTGCTGGTGTTGTCCCATGGCCAATCCAAACTACAAGGAAAGCTGAAAGACTAAGTATTTTTATCCAGGTCCTTTGTTATTCTGAACAGAACCAGAATTCTATTAATAGTAAAAAATGGAAGAGTGGTTATCAAGGTCTGACACTCTGCTAGTGATACTCTCTATTCTCTGTGGTATACGCTACTTATGGAACAAGGAAGGGTCTGTTGCCCAACAACATAGAAGATAATACTATGGCATTGGCTTTGGGAGGAGAAAAGGCTTTTATTTGCAAGTTGACAAGAAAGGATACAGGAGGCAAGGCTCAGATTTGTCTCCTGATCCAGAATCCAGGGCAGGGTTCACAAGTATCAGTGATGAGTGTTGTTTCACAAGTGTTACTGGTAAGTGGTGTATCCAAGGTTTAAAATTTGGTTCCAGGTATTGTTAGAAATACTATAGGACCAATATGAATTGATTCTTCAGTTATAAATCCCCCTTTTTGTTGGTCATTCCTCAATCTTGGGGAATAAGGGTAATGATTGCTCTAGTTATGACCTATTAATAAGGAGATAAAGTCAATCAGGAAGAATGCAAAAAAGCATAAGAAAGTACAATGCTAGAACCAGCCAAGCAAATGTCACAACCAGGAAAGTCAACACATTATTGAAACCAAAACAGTAGCAGCTACAAGAAGAATTTAGATTTACACAAGCATGGTCTGGACTTTTGGGTAGAAGCAGCCTACTTTCAAGATGTCCACATCTTCCCTTCCTCAGCTGTCCTATCTCTCCTAAAATGTAATTTAAGAGCAGGGAAGGGTTCACGAGTATAATTGTGGGCTGAAAAGTCAGTAGTGGGTTTCCAAGCCCATCAGTGTTAAAATAGTCAGGTTCTCTTCCTTACTGTCCATAGAGCACACACTGTTTGAGAATTGTAAAAGGGCTGGAGGGTGCAAAGAGTAGGTCCTGGCTAAAATTAGGTATTATTTTTAGTTGCAAGTGGTGTAACTGAGGTTTAACCTTTTTCAATTTAATTAAGGAATATGCAAACATAAACGTAGGGTCCACTCTGTATAGATTGTAGTTAATCTTCAAGGGTGTTGATTTTTCCAAGTCTTTAGGAGGACCTAATTGTCTGGGCTCACATGATGCACAAGATCATCTGCAGAAAAATTTACTGTCTAGAAGTATACTTATATATATAGCAGATAAGTAGCACCTAGTAATTATATACGTTTTATGGTATCTAATTTTTTACAATAGGATCATTTTCAAGATTACAATAATACTTGGTCTTTTTAAATTATATTTCATTATTTACGCTATTACAGCTGTCTGAATATTTTTTCCTCTGTCCCCCTCCATCTAGTCAACCCCGACTCCTTCAGGCATTGCCTCTGGGTCACCCATATAAGTTCTCTGGCTACTCCATTCCCTATGCTGCATTTTACATCCCCATGAGTATTCAGTAACAACCTATTTGTACTTTTGTTTTTTTAAAAGATTTTTATTTATTATTTTCAGAGAAAGGGGAAGGGAGAGAGGCAGAGAGAGGGAGAGAGACATCAATGTATGGTTGCCTTTCACCTGCCTCCAGCTATAGACCTGGCTGGAGACCTGGCTGGCAACCTGGTTATGTGCCCTGGCTGGGAATCGAACCAGTGACCTTTGGATTCATGGGCCAGTGCCTATCCACTGAGCCACCAGGTGGGCTATCTGTACTTCTAATTCCTTCACCTTTTTCATCCATCCCCTTGAATTCCCTCTCATCTGTCAACCATCAAAACGTTCTCTGCGTCTATGATTCTTTTTCTGTTCTTGTTCTTTTGGGCTTATTTTTTTTTAAAGATTCAATTGTTAATAGATATGTATTTCTTGTCATTTTATTGTTTGTATTTTTTATATTCTTCCTCTTCTTAGAGAAGACCCTTTAACATTTCATATAATGCTGGTTTGATGGTGATGAACTCCTTTAGCCTTTTTTTTTTTTGCCTGGGAAGCTCTTTATCCATGCTTCAATTCTAAATAATAGTCTCAAAGGTAAAGTAGCCTTGGTTGTTGGTCCTTACTTTTCATCACATTGAATATTTCTTGCCAACTCCTCCTAGCCTACAAAATTCCTTTTGAGAATTAGCTGAGAATCTTATGAGAGCTCCCTTGCAAGTTAACTGACTGCTTTTTTTCTTGCTGCTTTTAAGATGATCTCTTTGTCCTTAAAGAAAAACTTGACATTTTAATTATGAGTGCCTTGGTATGGGCCTTTCTGGGTTCTTCTTGTTCAGGACTGTATGCTTCCTGGGGAAACTTAGTGACAGGCATGGGGCTTGCTAAAACTGGATACTGCTCATTTGAGAGAATTTAGGAAAATCTAGCAGCACCTAAATGCTCACTTAGCATTCTAAGACTCATGCTTTGTTAGTATTCCATGCACAAAAAGAGCAAATGGCTTTCTAATGTCTGAGAGACCAAGTTCTAAAGCTCTAATTGCATTGTGGTGGTGGGTACGGCCAGCTCAGGTAATGCTTCCCTTCAATTTGGCAGAAAGTTTCTTCATTTTTTGACAGCTCAACCTAGATATTTTACAATTACTGAGAAACGTGTGCTTTTCTCTTGGATAATTTATATTCTCAATCTGCCAGAAAGTTTAAAGCAAGGGTTACATTTTGGTCTAAATCTTTCTTAGTTTTACTGCAATTAGAATGTTATCCACATACTGGAGTAAGATCCTCTTCCTTCATGAAGAAAGATCCCTAGGATGAAGATCCCTAGGACCTTAGCTAAGGCTCCCCTAAGGATAATGAGGGCATTTTTAAATCCCTGTGAGAGTCCTATCCGGCAATGTTGTTTCACATCAGACTCTGCACCATCCTATTCAAAGGCAAACATATCCTGAGACTCTGGGCTTAGAGTTAGTTATGTGGTAAAAAGCACCTTTTAATTCCAATTGTATGTAAACCAGTAAAAGTCTCCAGAAAAAGTTGTAAGCAAAGTATAAGGATTTGGCATCCCTGGGTATACATCCTCCACAATTTGATTAGTAGCTCTCAAATCTGAACAACAGAAAGATAATCTGGCAAGTTTGGATCAATTGGTATCTAAGAAAGGTGGTTGTCAGGGGTTTTATGCCTTCCTTCACATGCTTATGTAAGAGTATTGTTGTAAATTGAAAGGTTTGACACTTGGCCAGAGTTTTACTACTGCTTAGTCAAATCCTTGGCTCTTCCTGACCTCACATAAGCCCAAGCATCTGCTCCTCCTTTTTGTAGAATTTCTTTAGTGATTGCCAGTTGAGGGTTGCCTTTTGATTATAATAGCACAGCTTGGAAGATGCAGGCTTGATGTGGAAGTACTTTGATGTCAACTTTTTCTGGTATGAAAGTCACTTTAGCATTTAATTTTGTTCTGCCAACAAGGGACTAGAGCATTCAAACTGTGTTTTTAATGTTTTCCCTTTGTGACATTTAAGTAGCTGAAGAAAGGATTTGTAGGAAATCTCCCCAGATATTCCAATTATAGCTTTGGTTTTAGGGGATAGAAGGCCTTGTCAGGTATTTAGGACAGAATATGTAGCTCCAGGATCAATTAAAAAGTCTACGAGTCTCTTTCCCAGAGCAAATGTTACCCAGGGTTTCCTGTAGGAAATGTTGAGGGGACTAACAGAATCTAGAGGAGCCCCCTGGCCCTGTTAGACCCCATATTGCATCTGGTGGGTTGATTTGTGGGAAGTTACTTCCCCTACCCTTCAAGAGTGATTAGCACATTTTTCTTTCCAATGACCTTCTTATTTACAATATGCACATTGTAAAGGTGAAGGGCCCTTCTGGTCAGGTGCGGGGACGGGGGGTCTGGGGGTCTTTTAACCATGGTTGTCTGTTTCCTCCAGCAAGCATCTTACTGGGTCTTGATTGATTGCTGTTTATTGATGCTGTGAGTAGTGCAGCTTCCTTACTCAGAGTCACTACACTGGCCTCACACACTTTTTCTCCCTCCTCTCTCTGAACTCATCTCAGATTGTTCACTGTTGTCCTGTCTAATGGGCATATTATCTTCTCAGGGATATTGAACCTGCTCTATTCTGCACCCTCTTTCCTGTGAGACCTCCTCTCCATTCTCCAGCTTCTCTCAGGTCTTTAGCCACCTCTGAAGCCTACCCAAGCAACCTTTTAAAATTCCTTCACTACCCCCACCTCCTCTGACACACTATTCCCCTTCCTGGCACTACTTTTCCTCCTCTTTATGAGGTTACAAATTTATCCCCATTTCACAGTAAGCTGAGGTATTTTGCTCAAGATCACAGAATTAGGAAATAAAAAGCCAACTCCCTGCAAGATGATTCCAGAGCTTGTTCTCTTTCTTGGAGTCCTAGGAAGGCTTAATAACTGGCTATTTTTTATAGTTAATTCATTGCCCACCTAACTAAGATGTAAAAGGCCCAGACTTGGTGACAAACCAACAAATGTCTTATAAACAATAAACTGCACTCTGCCTCATTATTTAAATTTTTTAAACTTTGTGATCAATATTTATAAAGGCCTGGCTTTTGGTGCAAGATTCAAAGTGAAGGTTCTGAGCAAAGTACTATAAACTATTATTTTTATTTTCATTGACCAGTGATCCAGAGGGCTTACTGAACAATAACTCAAGGAGAATTTATTGTATTGCATTTTTATTATGTCTGTAACACTGGGATATCCTGGAGTCTAAAAAACACCACAGACCCATAATTAAATGATTTATTTCACCAAGCAACATTGTTTTTATACAAATCAATTAGAAATAATTGCCAAGGGCACCATTTCTAAACAAACTCTTATTTATTAATATGATGTCACACAAGTACAATTGTTTATTTGCATGCTGTCACATGTAGACTTATATATTTCTTTATTTGATTGATGTCACACAAAGAAGAGAGTCACCAATAGCTTGACAAGTTTATGAGAATTACTTAAATATATAATAATATTCCTAATAATGGTTACCATTCATTGAAAACTGCCATGAGCTAATCACTGCAGAAAATGCTTTAGATGTATTGCTAATTTAATTTCTATAACAACACAGAGGAAGGTATTTTTGTAACCCTAAAGCTATATAACTGTAGATTAAGTTTCTTTAATCCATTACCTCAAGCACTTTTTTTATAAGGTGGATTATAAATGAACAAGGATAAGAATTTTTTAAAAAAGTAGATGCTATTAACAAATCAATTTAGAGTCCATGAAAATTACCCAGGCTTCTATTTTAACAGCTGTGATCCAGGATAGTTAGGCAACTTAAAGTTTATTTAAGTTTATTTAAGGCAGGCTAGAGGGAAAATCTATATTCTGATTCTCTGTTCAATATTCTCTCCACTATTCAGGATGCTTTTTGGTTCAGGTGCCTTTGGACTTTCAAAGCAATGGTTTCTACTCTCACCCTTTGACCAGAATAAATAGCTTAAATTTTCCTATTTTCTGCCTAATGTTCACTAGACACCATGAAAGTAGGGATTCCTTTTCTCTCATCCTGCCCCTTTTACCACACTAAACATTCTTTAAATACAAATTCCTGTTATGTGTTATTCAGATAAACACAAAAGTCTAAATTTGGGTTTTCAAAACTAAGTAATAGTAAAAATCTTTAATAACGTAGTAAAATGCTCATGACCCCTACCACAGGGCCTACAGTTGAATTTATATAGACTTAGAAATCTAAGAGCTGTTTTAAGTATTACTAGCCGGCAAGTGAGAACAGGGAAATCTAATTAAAGGCTATTGTTCAGGAGATAAAAACTTTTAATGTAGACAAGAGACAAGAAGGCTTTTTTAAAAGCCTGGTGGTGCTGGTCTCTCTGGTTCCATCTGTGCTATATCTGGGCCATCCCTGCCAGGGAGATGCAAGGTCTGGTTTTATTCAATTGTACTTTATTGTGTACTTTTTTAAAACTACATTTTTTAAATTATTTTTTTTATTTTTCAATTACAGTTGACATTCAATATTGTATTAGTTTCAGGTGTTCAGTAATAGAAACGTATAAAATTTATAAAGGTGATCCCCTAATAAGTCTCATAGCACTGTAAGTATTTATTATAATATTATTGACTCTATTCCCTATATTGTAGTTTACATCCCTGTGACTGTTCCGTAACTGCCAATTTGTACTTCTTAATCCTTTCATCTTTTTCACCCATCCCATACATTCCTCCTGCCGTCTGGCAAACATCAGTCTGGTCCCTGTACCTATGAGTCTGTTTCCGCTTTGTTTGTTTGTTTTGGTTTTTAGATTCCGCTTGTAAATGAAATCATATGGCATTCGTCCTTCTCTGTTTGCCTTATCCCTCTTACCATAATATCCTCCGGGTCCATGCATATTATCACAAATTGTAAGATTTTGTTCTATTTGATGAGTATTAGTTCATTGTATGTATGTACACATCTTCCTTATCCATTCACCTACCGATGGACACTTAGGTTGCATCCATATCTTGGCCATTGTAAATCAAGCTGCAAGGAGCAAGGGGATGTATTCAGCTACTTGAATTAGTGCTTTAAATTTTGTCAAATAAATACTCAGAAGTGAGATGGTAGGGTTATGAGGATATTCTATTTAAAATCCTTTCAGGAATCACCATACTGTTTTCCATAGTGGCTATACCACTTGCTGTCCACCAAAAGTGCATGAGGATTTCCTTTTCTCCATATCTTCACCTGCAAATGTTGTTCGTTAATTTACTGATGATAGCCATTCTGATAGGAGTCAGATGATATCTCATTATGGTTTTAATTTGCATTTCTCTAATGATGTTAGTGATGCTTAACATATCTTCATATGTCTATTGGCCATCTTTATGTACTCTTTGTAGAAGTGTGTATTTGGATCCTCTGCCCATTTTTAATCAGATTTTTAATCATTATTTGGGAGTTTCTGGTGTTAAATTTTATGAATTCCTTATGCATTTTGAATACTTACCCTTTATCAACTACATCATTGGCAAATCTCTTCTTCCATTTGGTAGGTTGTCTTTTTGTTTTATTGATCATTTTCTTTGTTATGAAAAGCATATTTTAGTTTGATATAGTTCCATTTGTTTAATTTTTTCTTTTGTTTCCCTTACCCAAGGAGACATATCCCCCTAAAAAACTGCAAAGAATACTGTCAAAGAGTTTACTCCTTGTATTTTCTTCTAGGAGTTTGAGTTTATTCTTATACATAGCATATTAAAGTGGTCTAGTTCTATGTTTTAGCAGGTACCTGTTCAATTTGTTCAGCTCTAATTATTGAAGAAACTGACTTGACTACGTTGTATGTTTTTACTTTATTTGCATAGATTAAACAATTATACAGGTGTGGGGTTATTTCTCAGTTGTCTATCAATGTTCCATTAATCTATATGTCTATTTTCATGCCAGTTCCATGCTGTATTCATTACCATAGCATAGTTTGATATCATGTAGGATGATACCTCTGACTTCGTTCTTCTTTCTCAAAATGGCTGGGGTTATTTGGGTTTATTTTTGTGGTTTTATATAAATTGCTGAATTATTTGTTCTAGATCTGTGAAGAATGTCATCAGTATTTTGAGGGGAATTTAATTAAATCAATACATTGCCTTGGGCATGTTATTGTTATTAAATCTTCTTATCCATGAGCATAGTACATTTCTATTTATTTGTACTTTCTTCCACTTATTTCTTTAATGTCATAATTTTTCAAGGATAGGTCTTTTACCTCACTGGTTAAATTTATACCTAGATATTTTATTCTTTTAGATCCAATAATAAATTATTTTCTTATTTTGTCTGATAGTTCATTATTGGTGTACAGAAATTCCACCAGTTTCTGAAAGTCAATTTTGTGTCCTGCTACTTTGCTGAATTTATTTATTAGCTCTAGTAGATTTTTGGTGGAGCCTAGAATTTTTTATGTATAATAACATGTCATCTGTGGATAATGCCAGTTTTACTTTCTCCTTTCAATTTGGGAAAGTCTTTAATTCTTTTTCTTTTCTGATTGCTGCAGCTAGAACTTTCAGTACTATGTTGAGTAAGAGTGGAGAAAACAGATATCACTGTCTTGTTCCTGATCTTAAGGGAAATGCTTTTACTTTTTTCCCATTGAGTATGATGTTGACCATTGATTTGTCATATATTGCTTTTATTACATTGAAGTATATGCATTGTATCCTCTTTTTGCTGAGAGTGCTTATGATAAATGGGTGCTGGATTTTATCAAAGGTTTTTCTGTGTCTATTGATATGATCCTGTGGTTTTTATCCTTCATTTTGTTTATATAGCGTATCATGTTTATTTATTTTTGGATATTGTACCAACCTTGCATAACCCAGAAAAAATTCTACTTGATTATGCTACATGATCTTTTTAGTCTATTGCTGAATCCTATTTGCTAATATTTTGTTGAGGATTTTAGCATCAGGGATATAGGCCTATAATTTTCTTTGCTTGTAGCGTTTTATCTGGTTTTGGAATTAGCAAATTGTTTGTTGGCTTTGTAAAATGAAGTTGGAATTTTCCATCCTCTTGAAATTACTGGAATAGTTTAAGAAAGATAGGTGTTAGTTCTTTTTTGACTGTTGGTAAAATTTACCTGTGAAGCCATCCAGTCCAGGGCTTTTATTTGTTGGGAGTTTTTTTGTTTTTGTTTTTGTTTTTCTCCAGCTTCCCTTTCTCTAGCTGTAATCTCTCTATTTAGATTCTGTTACTCTTCTTCATTCAGTTTTGGAGGATTGTGTGTTTCTAAGAAGTTACCTATTTTTTCCAGATATTCCAACTTGTTGGCATATAATATTTTTGTAATATATTCTTATAACCCTTGTTATTTCTTTGGTATCAGTTGTTACTTTTCTTTCATTTTTTATTTTATTTACTTGGGTCCTCTTTCTCTTTTTGTAATGATTCTGGTTAATGGTTTGTCAATCCAGTTTATCTTTTCTAAGAACCAACTCTTGGTTTCATTGATTTATTGTTTTGTTTTGTTTTGTTTTTTTAGACTCTATTTCATCTATTTCTGTTCTGCTCCTTATAATTTTCTTCTACTCATTTTAGAATTTCTTTATTGTTTGTTTCCACTTTTTTTAAGTAAGAAGTTAGGTTGTTTTGTTTTGTTTTATTTTTCTTTTTCCCTGAGGTAGAGCTGTAATGCTATAAATTACTCTCTTAAGACTGCTATCACTGTGCCCAGTAGCTCCTTTTATGCCCATGAAGACTTGCTTTATGTATTTAGGTGCTCCTATATTGGGTGTATAAATGTTTACCAAAGTTATAATCTCTTATTGGATTGCTCCTTTTACCATTATGTAGTGTCCTACTTTGTCTCTTACTATATAGCTTTTGTTTTGAAGTCTATTTTGTCAGATATGTGTATTGCTACCCCAGGTCTTTTTATTCCCATTTGTATGAAATATCATTTTCCATCCCTTTACTTTTAGTCTCTGTGTATCTTTTATTCTGTGATGAATCTCTTATAGATTATATATATATATGGACCTTGTTTTATTATCCATTCAGCTTCCTCTATCTTTTGATTAGAACATTTAAGCCATTTACATTTAAAGTGATTATTGGTAGGTACTTATTTATTGACATTCAGTTCTCTTAATTCTGTTCCTCTTCCTTTCTTTTTCTTTCTTTCTTTCTTTCTTTCTTTCTTTCTTTCTTTCTTTCTTTCTTTCTTTCTTTCTTTTTCTCTCTCTCTCTTTCTTTCTTTTATCTTTCTTCTTCTTCTCCTTTTTCTTTTTCTTCTTCTGTTAGGGGGACCTGTAATATTTTTTAATGCTTTTCCTTGTCTGGGGAGCACTTTATTTTTTCTTTAATTTTAAATAATTGCCTTTCTGTGCCAAGTAACCTTGGTTTCAGGCTTTTGCTTTTCACTTTGAGTATTTCATACCAATTCCTTCTGTCCTAAAATGTTTTTGTTGAAAGATCAGCTCACAGGCTTGTGGGAGCTCTCCCAGGTAGGTAATTATCTGCTTCCTTTTCTTTCTGCACTTTAGATTCTCCCTTTGTCTTTCTCTCTTACCATTTTAATTACAATGTGTCTTGGTGTGAGACTCCTTCAGGTTGATCTTGTTTGAGACTCTCAGTGTTTTCTGTAATAGTGTGTCTTTTTTCTTCACTGGGTTAGGGAAGTTTATAGTCATATTTTAAATAGGTTCTCAATATCTTAATCTCTCTCCTCTGCTGGTATACTTATGTTGTGGATGTTGTTGTTCCAAAGTTCTCTTAAACTATCCTCATTCTTTAAATTCTTTTTTCTATTTGCTGCTATGGTTATGTGCCCCCACCCCTTGTTTTCCCAATCCCTGATTCAAGCATTTGCTTCATCCAGCTTTCTTTTTATTCCTTCCAGTGTATTCTTGATGTCAGATATGGTACACTTCATTGCTGACTGGTTCTTTTTCATGCTTTTTATGTCCAATTCTATGCTGTTGTAGTTCTAAGTTTCTTGAACATCCTTTTAAACATTACTTTGAAATCTAAATCTGATAGGTTGCTTGTATCCATTTCATTTAGCAGATTTTCTGGAGTTTCCTCCTGTTCTTTCATTTTGTTCCTGTTTCTTTGTTTCCCCTATTAACTGTACTTTTTTTTCTATATGTTTCTATGTGTTAAATATATCTGCTATGACTCCCAGTCTTCTTGCTGTTCTGAGCTCAGTGCTCTAAGAATGTCCCTTAGGTGGGTTATGTAGGCTTTCCTATTATAATAGAATCTTGATTTCCATTAGCCCATTAGTGCATGGGATTGACCCTCAATCTGACTGATTGTGAGGCTCAATCCTTTTATGACATGCAAGCTGCTTTGCAGGTGAAGACCAAAAAGCAAGCAAACCAAAAACCCTAAAATATAAAATAAATAATAATTAAATTTAAAAGATAATATCTAAAAAATAATTTTTAAATTAAAATAGAAAAACATCTTAAAGAATAACAAAAGAAGGCAGAAAAAAGGTAAAAATTAATGAAAGGAAAGAAAAGGGAAAAACTAAAGAACTAAGAATAGAAAAGAGCAAAAATATAGATTTTTAAAGAAGTACCATTTGCCTCAATAGTTAAATGGAAGCTTCAGTCTCTCTTTGGCTATGGTGTTATTGAAGTTTGTTTGATTTTGCTTCCATGTTGTCTGAAGCTAGCCACTTGTTGTGTTATTTTGGGCCCTTTGGGAGGAACTCCAGTGCAGTCCAATGTCAAACCCTGCTTATGACTGGCCTTCGGCAACCTGATTGAAGCTACAATTGATCCACAGTTTGTGGCTGCCTATGCTGGTCCTGGCTGCAAATAGAAGGATGAAGCTGTGCTCCAAGGCTAGCTTTTACGAGCACCAGGGCTAGAGGCAGGCCAACAAATGTTGGAAGTTACCCCAGGACCACGTCTGCCTGCCCCCACACATCAACTGCCTGCCAGGCTCAGGCATTGCTTCTCCAGAGAAAGGGAGGTCCCCATGTTCAGGCTTCACAGAAAATGTTGAGTATGATCCCCAACCCCAGAGCCACACGACTAAGTCTGGATTTTTGTCTAAAACTCGGCAGGGTGGAGCCTCTAGGAGTCAGGCAAGTGAGGCCCCCAGACCCCAGTGATGGGGTCTTCCAGAAGCCTGGAGCATTTTCCTATCAGATCTTCCATGAGGATTAAGCTCCTGTCAAGGTATCTGGAAAGTAGGTAAAATGGCCTTGTCCCAAAGTCAGTCACTGACACCCCCTGAATTTTTCCAAACATACATGCCTCAGCCTATGCCACCAACTCCTCAGCTGCACTTAAAATCCCCCTGGTAGGGTGAGAGGGGTTTCAGAGGGTAGGGTAATTATTTTTCTCTAGGTTGGTGCCACTTGGAGGGCATTAATCCACCCAGAGAAAGCAACTACTGTGGTATCTGAGTAAGACTCAGCAACAGGATCCTGGTAGCTGTCCCCATGTCTCTCCCCAGAGCCACAACCCCCAGACTCTCAAGCAACCCCAGTCCATACTGCCCTCCCTCCACAGGAACCCAGGGTGAGTAGCTGCCACCACAATTTTGTGCATTGGCCCATGAAAAGAACACATGTGTCTTCAGCAGACTATGCCTTTCCTTGGTGGATGGAAAGAAACCACAATATTTTTCATAGTCAGCTGCTATGTGTGTGCCTATTCCCAGCTCTTCTGCTCCAGCTAGGAACACCAACCTGGGGGTTAGGCCCTGTGCTTTTCAAAGGGAACATCCTAAAGCAGAGGTGTCCCTCCAGCACCACAGCTGCTGCCTGCCCTTGGGATTGGAGCTATCCCTTTTTACATCCCAGCCTTCTTGTAGCTTCTTCTGCAAATCCTTGGTTATAAGAGCCTTCTCCAGAGCCCTGGCTGGTAGCACAGTGGGTAAGGCACCAGCCTGTGAACCAAAAGGTCACTGGTTCTATTCCCCAGCAGGGCACATAACCAGGTTGCAAGTCAGATCTCCAGCCAGGTCCCTAGCTGGAAGCAGGTGAAAGGCAACTGTACATTGATGTTCTCTCCCTCTTTGCCTCTCTCCCTTCCCCTTTCTCTAAAAATAATAAATAAAACCTTTTTTTAAAAAAAAAGAATCTTCTTCAGCTAGTCTTCAGTTGGTTTCTCAGGGTAATCATCTCCCAATTTAATTGTATTTCCAACTTGGTCCTGGGAGGAGTTTCATTCAAATCTACCTTCCATCATGTGAACCTACAAAAATAACTTGTTAAAGTATACTTTGAAACCTTTAAAAATGTTTTAATTTTGCCAAAACCTCTCCCGTTACAAGGTCAAAAATAGGTAGAAATATTGTCCATAGTAGCCCTGCCTGGTAGCACAGTAGATAAGGTACCAGCCTACAAACCCAAACAGCTCTGGTTCGATTCCTAGACAGGACACATAATCAGATTGCAAGCCAGGTCTCCAGCAAGGTCCATAGCTGAAGGCAGGTAAAAGGTACATTGATATCTCTGTACCTCTCATCCTCTCTCCCTTCCCCTCTCTCTAAAATAATAAAGTCTTAAATTTACAATACAAAAAAATTATATATATATATATATTTCATAGTATTATTATGAGTCCTAAAATATAATAATTATGTGATTTGAAAATGTAGCCTGCCATGATTTGTAGTTTAATAATGGTGAAAATGAGTGAGCTCAGAGCTATTTTAGTCAGTTGTACCCACATAGGTCCTTCTAATACAGAGGAAATGGTCATACCAAGGGCTGTGGAGAGACAGAGCAGAATCACAGAGGGTGCCATCTTTGCTGGCCCTGGTTGGTTAGAGGTTTGGGGCATACTGCAAGACAAAGAGCCAAGGAAAGTGTCTCTGCACAACCTATATGGGTTTGACGCCTGTTCCAGTAGTGCACATATGGTACTTTTTTGTGCAAGTTCATTTAACTTCACTAAGTCTCAATAGCCTCATCTGTAACATAAGAAAGCAATAGTACTCACCTCATAAAACAGTTGAGATTTCATAAGGATATATATTGGGTTGGACAAAAAGTTTGCTTTTTTCCGTAAGATGGCTCCCATAGCACTTACGTGCCTTTAACTCCATTCGAAACAATTTTGTCAGATTGCGTTGTGACAGCTCTCATATCAGCATGTGCTTTAAAAGAAACATCAAAATTGGTAAATTTGGGGGTAGCCATTTTAATATTGAAGGTGGAAGAAAATATGCAACATTTTTGGCATACTATGCTTTATTATTTCAAGAAATATAAAAACACAACTGAAACACACACACACAAACACAAATTTGTGCAGTGTATGAAGAAGGTGCTATGACTAATAAAACATGTCAAAAATAGTTTGCAAAGTGGCTAGAGATTTCTTGCTGGATGATGCTCCACAGTCAAGTAGATCAGATGAAGTTGATAGCAATCAAATAGAGACATTAATTAAGAACAATCAACATTATACTACAAAGAAGATAAACAACATGCTCAAAATATCCACATCAAAAAACTTATTAGTGAAAATGAATAATGTGTCTTATTTTATGGAAAAAAAAAACAAAAACATATGAACTTTTTGGCCAACCCAATATATAACATTCTTATTTGGAGACACCCCTATAATATAATGGTTAATAATATAGACTCTGGCCCTAGAGTGTCTAAGTTTTAAACATAAACCCACAACTTAGTATATATGCACTTTTATTAACTTCTTTTAGCCTCAGTTTCCTCTTGGGCATAATAAATAGTAGTATTATGCTTGGATTACATTATTTAATTCATATAAATAAGTGCCTAGTTCATGATAAGTGCTCAAAAATATTAGCTGTTATTAGATTTCTTATAAGTGTTACTTGGAAAGTACTCAGGGTCAAAACCATGTACTGTATATTAACAATGTTCACTTTTCATTGTTTGCTTATCTAGACCCATAGCAAGCCAAAAGAGAAGAGGGAAAAACATCCTCCCTCTCTTTCTCTTCCTTTCTACCAGTTTTCCATTTTTCCTAAATCTATTTACTATGCACCCTGGAGAACAGAGTTGTAATTGCTTTGGTTGTAGTGGAATTTAAGAGAAGCACACATTGGACTTGCATACCAAGCCATCTGACCCATATATCTAGCAATACCTCCAGAAAATGGTGTGCATTGTCCTGCAAGCTGTGAAATCAAATGGTTGTAGGTGCATGCATTTTCCTGAGTGGTATTACGAAGGACTCTCCTTTGCCTATACTCAATATAAAAGATCTTACTCAGACTTTACTGTTAGACTCAACAGATGTGGTGTGTGCTGCTGGGGAGCAGTTGTCTGTGGGTAGGCACTTGACAAAAGTGATTTTACTAGATGATGAATATTACTGAATATTATAGCTACAACAACTACATATTGTCTGTAAGTGACTAGCATTTGAGGTACAGCCAGGTGTAGCAATCCTGAAAAGAGACAATGCAGCCCTGTGTGTTATCAGTTTAATAAAGCATGTGCTCACTGTCAGTAATATTTACCTCTTAAATAATACATATGGCTGGCAATGCAGTTCTTTAAATTGTAACATATTAAGATCTTGAACTCACGGATTCAGTTAGATCAGCATGAGTTCTTTACACAAATGTTAGTTTTCCACTTATCTCCCAGGCACATCCTGAAAGAGTATGTTGGTCTGCATATGTACAAGGAGAAATGGAAGTGGCTTAAATGAGGAGAGGTACAGAAGGTGATGTAGAACTAAATTTAGGTAGGCAAAAAAATTTCCTAGAGAAACTTGAAGCTTATAATTCATAAAATTTGACCCTTTCTCCACAGAAAAATAAGCCATGACCTTGTGAAATTAGGTATCTGTAAATTTTCCCCAAGATTCTCAGCATTAAAATTTATTCTTTGTTCAGTTATAACTGCTATTTTGCCAAGATAGGGGAACTTTCTATATATCTCATTTACTGTGTGTCTTTTCAGTCCAGGAATGTAGTGCAGGCCTCATTACATTGACTGAACAATCAGATGCTAAAATAATTACTTTGACCATTTACTGTGTGAAAGTGAACATTTTTTATGATTAAATAAGTAATCCCATATGCACATGAACTGTTAGTATTTGATTCCTGTTTCTCTTGTGATGTTGTTGGTCTTTTGTCTTTTGAATCAATTAGGTCTGTCTAAGGGGAATTTTTAAAAAACAGACCCTAGTTTAATCTAGAACACTCTGATATAGTTTACTCAACATGTGGTGTTTATAGAGCTTGAAAACAGCCAGGAGGAGTGCTTCAGATTAGAAAGGTTCTTTCCATATCAAGGATGGTTTTAATTTGTTAGCCTTTAAAATCTTTGGTCCTGAAGTAGTTCTTATTACAGACAATAAAATGGCTAGTAAATGAGGATAAAGTATCATAATTATGCTTGTTAAATAAGATTTGTATACTCCCATTGATATGCAAATATGCCACTTAGAACTCTATGATTTTACTTTACATATGGACATTTAAATTTTACATATATGTCCAGAAAAAGTCCAGCTATTATTAATATAATGAGAGTGGTTTGCATGACATCAATGTGATCTGGCAGCCAAGGAGAGCGGACCGGAATGCACATGTGTGAACAATGACAACTTCACTGTACTAGTTAGTGGGGGTGGTAAATACCATTGAGTGAGTGTGTGTACTACGTGGCTGTCACATTCAGAATGACTGAGTGTAGAGTAATGAATCAGGATAAAATTTTGCATTAAGCTCGAATGTTTCTCTGGAGAAACTATTTGGATGATTTAGAATGCTGCAATTATGGGCAACTGATGATTGGCAGCTTCATCACGGCAATGTGCCTGCATCACTTCTGGTGCAGAACTTTTTGGCACAACATCAAGTCACCCAGGTGACTCAGCTCCCACACAGCCCAGATTTCATGCCTTATGACTTTTGGCTTTTCCTAAAACTAAAATCACCTTTCAAAGAAAGAGATTTCAGACCATGAATAAGATTGAGGACAATACAATGGGGCAGCTGATGGCAAATGGAAGAGCTGTGTGAGATCTCAAGGTACCTACTTAGAAGGTGGCTGAGGTGTCAAATTGTCCTGTGTACAATGTTTCTTACGTCTTGTATCTTCTTCAATAAATGTATCTATGTTTTCATATTACATGGCTGTTTCTGGACAGAATATAGATATAGATGTAGATATATAGATATAGATGTGTGTAAGATTGTATATGTATATGTGTGTGTGTGTGTGTTGTGTGTGTGTATTCCACAAGGATAGAGGAACTCACCTAACAATTTCACATCTCTTTTAAGGCACAACATGAGAAGTGGCTACACCAAGGTAAGCTAACTCGAAACTCTGCTCTGAACCAGGGCAGCAAAGCTGACCTTTGATTCCACAGGAAATTCTGTCCTCTGTCTAAACTCTTAGTCCAGACAACCCAGCACAGATGGCATGAGTGATTCTGCCAAGATAGTCAGCAAAAGCAGTCAGGCAGACATCTGCAGGTGAAAGCCAGGAGGGAATCACTGCTGGAAAGTCATTGAAAGTCAAATCACAGAAAGGCTGTTCTCCCAGCAGCAGAAATTACCCAAGGAGACCTCTGTAGATCCATGTAAGTTAGACCAAGGGTGATGTGCACCACATACTTATACTGTCTTAAGAAGGGGATCCAACACTTGGTGTCTATTAAAATTCCAAACACCTGAATCATATTTCAATCTGAGATTATAAAAAGCATCCACCTAAGGTTCTGAACATCAAACAGCTCTAGGAATGAGTGTGTTAGCCCATTATAATCACATGGGGAGTTGTTAAAATCTCAATGCCCAGGCTGTATCTCAGACTAATTAAATCAAATGTTTTGATGGTAAATGTAAGCATCAGTACCTCCTTCCAAGGAGCTCCTATGGGGGAAGGAAAGGAACACTCCTCAAAGCAGAAGACTGGAGTGTTTTCCAATGTGGCAATTGAAGAAGATGGAGACTAATTTCTGGACAACCAAAATGAAAACTTAAAACAATGGCTGTGAAAATGTCTTTTTCTCCTGTGAAGCTGTGTTTGAAGGGAAAGAAAATGGATCTGAGAGTCTAGAGATCTGATTATTAACCCCAACTCTTGACAGTAACTTCAATTGAGCACATTGATTTTCCTGTTGAATAACTTAATCTCTAGTGTACTCCCATTTCCTTCATTTCAATTGTCAAATGCTGGTGTAAACTTTTGCACAAGCTAATCTTCTCTTTTTATAAGCTGCTCATTGCTTTTTTCTTTTTTAAATATATTTTACTTAATTTGCTATTACACTTGTCCCAATTCCCCCCACCCTTTGCTCCCCTCTACTCAGTACCCCATTTCCTCCATCAATGTCCCCCTTAGTTCATGTCCATGAGTCATGCATATAAGTTCTTTGGCTTCTCTATTTCCTTTGTTCTTCTTAACATCCCCTTGTCTATTCTGTAACCACCAATGTGTACTTTTTTTCTGATAGTTGATACTATAATTTTGTGTTTTAAAGTTCTCCTCCCTATTTTTCCAAATATCTTGTAATAGTAAATGAAAACACTTTTAAAAATTAAAACTGTATAACCCTGGTCTCATCTCTCCTATTCAACATTCTGTGGGAGACCCTAACCACTGCAGCAAAGGAAGGAAAAGAAAACTCTTAAAATCTGCAGATGACATGATTGCCTAGGTAGAAAATTTTAAGAATTTACAAGAAAATACTAAGTTTAATAAGTGAATTTAACAAGGTGTCAGGATATAAGGTCAACATAAAAACATCAGTTTTATTTTTATATTCAAGAACTAAGAAATCAAAAATTGAAAAAAATTTAAAGTTATCTATTCATATTTAATTACTTTGCTAAACTGCTTTATTAATAGGTATATTAGTAGAATTTACTAATGTATACTCATACTTTATACCTATATAATATATATACATATATATATGCATATATATTTAGCCAAAGATTACTGAAAACTTGAAACATTATTGAAAGAAATTAAGGAAAATCTAATAATTAGAAAGACATTTTATATACATGAATTAGAAGGCTTAATGCTGTTATAATGGCAATACTCCACAAATTATCTTTAGACCTAATTTTTATTAAAATCCCAGCTCACTTCTTTTCAGAAATTAGCAAATTAAATTCTAAAATTCATGTTGAAGTTAAAAGGAACTAGAAAATCAAAAACAAAATCTTGAAAAGAAAGAATGATTTTAGAAGATTCACATTTCTCAATTTCAAAATTTACTAGAAAGCTACAGTAACCAAAACAATGCAGTACTAGCATAAAAATAGACATGTAGAATAATGGAATAAAATTGAGAGTCCAAAAATAAATTCTCACATTTATAATCAATTGACTTTTGATAAGAGTAACAAGATAATTAGTCAATAGAAAGATGCCAGCATTACTAAGCCTTAGAGAAATGCAAATTAAAATAACAATGAAATATTACCTTATACTTGTTATAATTGCTATTATCAATAAATCAACAAACAGTAAGTGTTGACTAGTATTTGGAGAAAAGGGAACCCTCGTGCACTGTTTCTGGGAATCCAGACTGGTGTAGACTCTATGAAAAGCTGTTTGGAGTTTCCTCAAAAAGTGAAAAGTGGATCTGTCTTATGACCCAGCCATTCAATTTCTGGGTATACATCTGAAGAAATCCAAAACACTAATTAGAAAAAAATATATGCATGCCTATGTTCACTGCAACATTATTTACAATAGCCAACATATGGAAGCAACCTAAGTTCCCATTAATTGACATTTGGATGCAAAAACGAGGTGGTATATATATACAATGGAATAAGGAATGAATTCTTACCATTTGTGGCAGCATGGATGGACCTAGAGGGTGTGATGCTAAGTGAAATAGGTCACACAGAGAAAAACAAATACCAAATGATTTCATTTCATTTATATTCTGAATCTAAAACTGAAATAAAATAGAAACAGACTCATAAATACAGACATCAGATCAATGGATGCCAGAGGAAAGGGAGCTCGGGGCTAATTGAAAAAATGAAAGAATTATAAAGTACAAATTGGTAGTGAGAAAATAGTTATTAGGATGTAAAATGCAATAGCCAGCCAAGATGAAGATGTAGGTAGACATGCTGTGTCTCCCTCCACAACTAAGAAGAAACACAACTATCTCAAAACTAGAGACAACCAGAAATTCCAGAAAATCAAGCTACAGGGAAGTCAAACAACCAAAGATATAAAGAACTACTCATCCAGACAGGTATGAGGGGTGGAACAGGGACAGAGATGATGCAGATTGGTGGTACATTTTGGTGGCACAGTTTGGCAGTGAGGCAGCTGCAGTAGGATGGCAGCTGTGGCTAGCAGCAGAAAGTATACCACACATTAAAAAAAAAAAAAAAAAAAAAAGGTAGGGACACCTGAGGAGCTCTCTCAGCACTGGATTATACTGCCTGGCTCATGGTTCCAGCTCCAGAGGTGGGGGCAGTGGGGGATAAAGTCAGATTGCTTCTGAGTATGAAACCACTGGGGGTTTGGGGTGGAGGAAGAAAACTGCTGGTCTCTCAGCAGAGTCTGTTTGTTTAGAGGACCCCACAGCCCTGGAACATCTGCAGACCCACCCATCTGGGAAGCATGGCCAGAGCAACAGCTAGAAAGGCACCAGTCCCACACAGGAAGTGAGAGAGGCTCTAAGAAAAGGGTTAAGTGCTGAGAAAGCAGCATTGTTCCCTCTCAGACCCCTCCCCAACATATAGTGCTACAACATGGTGAAACTGGTCTCCCAGGACTGACAAATACTTAAGGCTCCTCCCCTTACAACATAACAGGTACAACAGCTCTACCTAAGACACAGAGGCAAACACAGGAGCTTGTCAAGTTGAGTAGACAGAGAAGTATGGCTCCAAAGATGGAACAGATCAAATTCCAGTGGGAGAATTCAGCCACAAGGAGATAGCCAACCTAACAGATACAGAGTTCAAAACACTGGTGATAAAAATGCTCACAGACTTAACAGATATAGTTGAGTATGGCAAATGCAGAGGGGAAGAATTAATGCTATGCTAAGTGAAACAAAGGAAAATCCACACAAAAATAAAGTTGAAGGGAAGGCAACTGGGGCTCAAATCAAAGATTTGGAACATAAGGAAGAAATAAACAGTCAGCCAGTAAAGAATGAAGAAACAAGAACTGAAAAAAGAGGAGAGGCCTAGGAACCTCTGGGGCACCTTTAAACATGTCAACACCCAAATCATAAGGGAGCCCAAAGGAGAAAAGGAGGAGCAAGAAATTGAAAATTTGTGTGAAAAATAATGAAGGAAAATTTCCTAAATTTGGTGAAGGAAATAGATATACAAGTCCGGGAAGCACAGAGAGTCCCAAACAAGCTAGACCCAAAGAGGTCCACACCAAGACACATCATAATTAAAATGCTTAAGATTAAAGATAGAGAATATTAAAAACATCAAGAAAAGAGAGCTACCCACAAAGAAAAAGCTTCCTGTAAGACTATCAACTGATTTTTCAAAAGAAACTTTGCAGGCAAGAAGGGACTAGCAAGATTGTTCAAAGTGATGAAAAGCAAGGACCTACAACCAAGGTTGCTCTATCCTGCAAAGCTATCATTTAAAATGGAAGGGCAGATAAAGTGCTTCCCAGACAAGGTAAAGCTAAAGGAATTCACCATCACCAAGCCATTATTACATGAAATGTTAAAGGGACTTTAGAAAAAGAGGATCAAAATTATAAACATTAAAATGACAACAAACTCACACTATCAATAACAGAACCTAAAACAACCCTAAAAACAAAAACAAACTAAGGAAACAACCAGATTAGGATCAGAATCATAGGTATAGGGAGCATTGGGAGGGTTATCAGCTGGATGGGGGAAAAAGGACAAATGGGGAAATAGTGCAGGGATTAGGAAACATAATTGGTGGGTACAAGATAGACAGGGGGAAGTTAAGATGATATAGGAAAGGGTGAAATTAGGGAGCATATGCACAACCCATGGACTTGAACTAAGAGGGGTAGGATTACAGAAGGGAAGCAGGGTCCTGGGTGGAAAGGAGTAAAGGAAAAAGAAATTAGGACAACTATAATAGCATAATCAACAAAATATACTTAAAATAGGATATAAAATACAGCATAAGGAATATAACCAATAATATTTTAATATCTATGTATGGTGCCAGGTAGGTACTTGAAACATTGGGGACAATATTTTATAATGTATATGAATGTCTAACCACAAGGCTGTGCACCTGAAACTAACACATAATAGTATTGAATGTAAACTGCCATTTAAAAATAAAAAATAATTAAGTGTTGATACATGCTACAAAAAGGATGAGCTTTAAAAACATTTCACAAAGAATCAGTCTCAAAAGACTACATATTGCATTGTTCCATAAAATGCTCAGAAATGGCAAATCTGTAGAGACAAAAATTTGATTATCAGTTGTTTACAGTTGGTAAGAGTATGCTGGGGGTCACTGAAGAAGGAAAACGAGAGTACTCTGAAATTGCTTGTGCTGATATATGCACAACTAGGCACATGTACTGAAAGGTGTTGAATTGTAGACTCTAAAAGACTGAATTGAGTAGTTTGTAAATTATATCTTAATGAAGCTTTTTAAAGAAAATAGAAATACTTATCCTCAGATCAATGTCCTGAAATAAAATATAGTAGGCTTTTGAGGCTTAGCCACCAAGTTTTACTACCTAATTCTCTTGAAAAATATGTTCTTAAATGAGGCCCTGGCTGGTAGCACAGTGGATAAGGCGCTTGCCTGTGAACCCAAAGGGCACAGGTTCGATTCCCCAGCCAGGGCACATAACCAAGGTTGCAAGCCAGGTCTCCAGTCAGGTCTGGCTGGAGGCAGGTGAAATGCAACCATACATTGAAAAAAAAAAAAAATGTTCTTAAATGTACATGGTGTTTCTTGCTTAATTTTCTAGCCTTCAATGTGAAACAACAGTACCACATATTTCCACTGTTTGTGCAAATAAGCAGCCTTTGCTTCAAATGGATGTTTTTATTAACACTATGCCTAATTATTGAAAATAAACATGTGCAAATTCAAGCTTCTGTTGACTGCCTCTGACTCTCCTCCTGCTGGTTCACGCTGAGGAGTTTCAGCTCAGAGAAGCTTGCCAGCCACCCTGGTTTGCGAGAACATGCCCTTAACTGGCAGTAATGTAAGGAGTTCATCCAGAAAGTTAATGTTTAAATTTTTATCATCCCGATAAAGAAGAATCACAATGTATACATGCAATAAGACAAATTTGTAAATTTTCAATCAAAATAAAAAGCTCCACCGGTGAAAGCCTGAATTTGAAAAAGACAATCCATTTTTTCTTCCATGAGTCCAAGCAGAATCCCAGAATCTGAAATCAATATCCCAAGGATAGGTGAGCTTGGATCTTCTTGACAAAATGTTTAAATTAAAAAGAAAAAAGTTAGGTACACAACTAATAATTTCAACTAACAAAATTGACACTTTCTGGTGTGTGATAAGAGATGGTATTCTGTTCTGTTTTCCTTTTAAGCTTTCAATTGCATTAATCACCTTTCTGTTCAATAATTTATACTTCATACCACTTTTTTTTTTTAAAGATTTTATTTATTATTTTTAGAGAGAGGGGAAGGAAGAGAGGCAGAGAGGGAGAGAAACATCAATGTATGGTTGCCTTTCACCTGCCTCCAGCTACAGAGCTGGCTGGAGACCTGGCTTGCAACCTGATTATGTGCCCTGGCTGGGAATCGAACCAGCAACCTTTGAGTTCGAAATCTGGCACCTTATCCACTAAGGCACCAGCCAGGGCTACTTCATACCACTTTCGAGGGTACCAGAAATTCTTTTCTCTCTGTTTCACACATTGGATCAGAAGCACTCTGATTCAAGGGTGATTACCCATCACAACTGACTGGGAAATTGTTGACAAACACAGTGGATGATCCTTAAAGGTTTCTACCAAGTGAAGCACAGTTATTCCTTTGTAACAGAAAACATTTAAGTCTATATACAGAAACTGGTACATGAGAAAAAATGTATTTCCCCTTCAATAATTAGGTATTCTAAAGAATCATGAGCCCTGGCTGGTGGCACAGTGGATAAGGCGCCGGCCTGCGAACCCAAGGGTCGCAGGTTCGATTCCCCAGCCAGGGCACATAACCAGGTTGCAAACCAGGTCTCCAGTCAGGTCTGTGGCTGGAGGCAGGTGAAACACAACCATACATTGATATCTCTCTCCCTCTCTCCCTTCCCCTCTTTCTAAAAATAATGAAATAATTTTTTTTTTTAAATGTTAAAAAAAAAAAAAAAAAAGAATCATGAAAGAATTTAGCAAGGTGTCCTCTGGGAGGCTGGGCATCTTACTGGGAGTACGGTACTGCACATGCTGTCCTGGTCCCCTAGAAAGGCAGTGACATTAGTTGTGAATTTGGGAGTGGACCATGGATTGGCAGTGTGGGGTCATCTGGGCCCAGAATTCAGGGGCCTGAAAGGCCTTTCTGCCTCCCTTGACACTAATTTGCTTTATGAACTCCTCTGACCAGGTTTCTTCCTGCTCAAAATCTCCTATCAAGTCTTGCCAGATCAAATTCAGACAGAGTTTACTATTTTAAAGCCATTACTTTCCATCACACTCATCTGGCAGAAGTCCTTGATTGTTTGGCTATAAATGAAACACTTGTTTGACATCTTACGGTGATCAGACAATGTGAATGAATAACATTGGGCACAGAAAGATGAAAGTCTACACATCTTTCTCTTTAGCCCATCTCATTGTCTCAAATTGTTTTCTAAAATAAAACATGGTAAAGTTTAAGGTCCTATCTGGTAGCTCAGTGGATGAGTGCTGGCCTGAGAATGACACCAGCCCAGAGGGAAAAGGTCAGAAAAGGTGGGTCCTGGTCAGCAGAGGTGGTTCCTCCTGATGTCATAGAGCACCCAGGCTATCAGCTGCAGGACAATAAGAGAGCTCTTCCTTCGCCAGCCCCTGCTGTGTCCTGGTGTCAGAGAGTTGCCCAGCATGCTGGGCATTGACCTTTCCCCTGCAAAACACATTCACAACTGTGGGGACTTCCTGTAATAAAGCCCAAGTGTGTACCACCTCCCCACACCTTCTCAAATACGGTGTGCTCGGCCCCCATTCTGCGCAGAATAGATGAAAAACAAAGTCTCCAAAACATGTGTGAGGATCATCAAGTTTATTACAAACTTGGGAGCAAAAGAGAGCAGGGGAAGGGCCAAGGGCCCCAGGGAAAACACAGTCCACGGAGAGGCTGGAACCCCTCCTGCAGCAAATCCCCTGCAGAGAACGCCATGGCAGTGCCGGTGTCCATCGTCCACTGGACCAAGTCCTCAACCTGTGCACCCAGCCTGTGTTTCCGGCACCGCTGCGAGGCTCCCTGTGGCTCTGCCTCGGCTGTCCCCAGCTTGACCGCTCACATGGGCTTGACTCTTGTCCTTTTCTGACACATTTTGGTCAAGGGCAGAGGGCATATGCACCTTAAGAAGAACCTGAAGAACCGCCTAGCCATCCCCGGCCGCTTCTGGCTGGGGCCAGAGGAACAGGCTGGGGTCCCACCGTCTGGCTGTGCAGCTGGGAGGCGGTTGTCATCGGCAGTTTCATCTGGGCCTCCTGCAGAGTCCCCGCTGCTCCTGCTGCTCCTGCTGTGGGTGGCGGGGGAGCCAGCAGGCTCACACTGGAGGGCGGGGCCGGGGGTGGCCGGCAAGGACTCCAGGCTGGGCAGGCTCGTGCTGCTCCTGGACGCTGGGCTGGGTGGCAGAACGGTCACCGACTCCTGGAGGGCGGGGTCGGGGGTACCCGGCAAGGACTCCAGGATGAGCAGACTCGTGCTGCTCCTGGACGCCGGGCTGGGTGGAGGAACGGTCACCGACTCCTGGAGGGCGGGGTCGGGGGTGTCCGGCAAGGACTCCAGGCTGGGCAGGCTCGTGCTGCTCCTGGACGCCGGGCTGGGTGGCAGAACGGTCACCGACTCCTGGAGGGCGGGGTCGGGGGTACCCGGCAAGGACTCCAGGATGAGCAGACTCGTGCTGCTCCTGGACGCCGGGCTGGGTGGAGGAATGGTCACCGACTCCTGGAGGGCGGGGTCGGGGGTGACCGGCCTGGACTCTAGGCTGGGCACAGCCCTGCTGGCGCTGCCCGCCAGGCTGGGTTGGGGAACGAGCACCCTTTCCTCATCCACACTGGATGAGGACGTGGATGAGCAGGATTCCAGTGGGGGAACACTGGTCCTGGACCCCAGGTGGCTTGAAGAAAGGGCAGGCTCTTCAGTTTTTTTCCTGCTGCTGGGGTCAGGGTCGGGGCAGGTGGGGCAGGGCCTTACCCTGATGATGTGGCATGGCACCTGGGGAGTTGTCATTTTCAGGATCAGGTATGTTGCCATGACCCTGTCGTATTTCTTCTTTGTCACCGACTGCTGAATCTCCTCCTGCCTAAACCCCAGGGCCTCCATTCTGGCTGCCACCTGCGGGTCAATGTCCCCCCAAGGTGGCTCCCTATAGGGCCTCAGTTCCTCTTCCTGACCCATGGTGAGCCATGGGTCTTGCAGTATGTCCTCTAGGGTTGGCCTTTCCTTGGGGTTGAAGGTCAAGAATCTTTTTAGAAGATTTTGACCTTCTATGGAGAGAAAGTGTGGTGGGTCAAGCTTCCCACTCAGGACCTTCTTCTTCGTTTGTCCGTAGGTGTCCCCCAGAAACGGTAGCTTCCCCACCAGCATCCTATACAGGATCACCCCCAGGCTCCACACATCGGCCTTTGGGCCGTCGTAGGTTTCACCCCTCAGGATCTCTGGGGCCATGTAGTCTAAGGTGCCACAGAAAGTGGTCAGTGGAAGGTGGCTGAATTCCCTCCCAAACCCAAAGTCTGCCAGTTTGAGATTCTGCTCACCATCTAGCAGTACGTTCACTGGCTTCAGGTCCCGGTGGACCACGTTCTTCTGGTGGCAGTAGTGGACCGCCGATATCAGCTGCCGGAACATGTTGCGGGCTGCTGCCTCAGTCATGGGGCCGCACCTTTCCAGGTACTGAAGCAGGTCCCCTCCGCTCACATGCTCCATGAAGAGGTAACATTTTCTTTTAGTGACTATCACCTCAAATAACTGTGTGATATTTGGGTGATTTAAGCGTTTATAACAACGGACTTCTTCAAAATATCTATACGGGGCAGGCTGCCTAATGACTTTGACAGCCACCTCCGCACCTGTGATCATGTGCTGGGCCAACAGCACCTTGGCGAAGGCTCCCTTGCCGATGCGGCGCAGGAGCACATAATCGCCAATAATGCGCTGCTTGCGGCCAAACAGGGCTGCAAGGTAATTAGCCATGGTGGCCACAAAATAAGAACAAAAACAAAAACAGAAAACAAATAAGAAAGAAACAAAATAATAAAGCAAATAAAAATAAATTAAAAAAATAAAGATTAAAATAAAAAACAAATAAAAAAAACTGAAAAATAATAAAGAAAAATAACAAATGGCAAAAGAAAGAAAATGGCAAGATAACAGCAACAACGAAGCGCACAAGTCCTAGTCCAACAGGTCACTACAATCAGCTTCCTGGGCTCTCACGGACAAAATCTCAGCCCCCACCTGGGCCTCATATATAGGATTCCTTGCCAGCTGCCTCACAATGGCGCCTGTGAGGTCAGAGCAAGAGGTGGACCAAGCGTGGCTGAGGAGGAACTACAGTGGCTTTCCCACTTTTTGGTCTCATGACCCTTTGGCAATGGAATTAGAAGAAGGCCTGCCTTCCCATCCCACCCCCACCCCCCAGAAAGTGTTCTGTTTATGTGGGATATTCAAGATTTATATTTACTTTATTTGTAGTAAAAATCTGTAAGTTGTAAAAATAAAATAGTACATAAAATTTAAAAAAAAGAATTTAGCAAGGTATTACATGCAAAGTGATCCTATAAATTACAAAGTGTTATACAATGATTAGTTAGTACCAATAGTAAATATAGTAATAATTTCTAAGAACATATCCATTGTTATTCATTCGTAAAGCCATATAGTTTGAGAACTTCTTAAGGCTAAAATGTCAATTGTAGCATCCATGGATATCAAACTATAAGTTAAATTAAATTTACTCATATTTCAAATTATAACATATTTCCATTTTCTTTATAAAATATATCATATTTATCAACATGATTTAATTGTAACCTGTGGAAGCCTAGGAGATCTTCAATGGACAGTGATAAAGGATACCCAGCCTCTGCTAATGAGATTTCCTAATGCAACACTGAAGCAAATTTTCTCTTTCAGTGATTTCACAGCCTCTAAATAAGAAGTTTTTGTGAACACCTATAGTTGGTAACTGCATATCTTGATCAAATTGTTTTAAGAAAGTGCTTCAGTAAGTTAAGAATAGATACCCTTTCTCTGCAATATGTGTTTTGTGGAAAAAGGTTTAGTAACTTTAAGTTCAATTCTTTGGAGGAAGGGGATACTAATGGCAAAAAATAAAGACCAACGGATTTCAACTGCTTCCTCTTTCCTCTCCATGAACTTGTAACTGTGAGTGATAGAAAATGCTGCTTTTAAAACTTTCTTTTTATGTGAAAGTAGACATAAAGCTGATAAATAGCTATTCTGAGCCCCAAGTGAAGAATTAACTTCAAAATAGTTGAAGCCCCTGTACCTGTAACTGTCTAGTTGATGGCAAAGAAAGATTAGTTTGAGAAATGACCTGGCCTGAAATCTGTTCTTGTTTCAGTTTTGTTATTTTTTCAAAAGCCAATCATATAATATTTCTGTATTTCTGTTAAATGAATAATAAATTACTTGCAATTTGGAGGCTTTTCCCAAGTCACCAATGATTTAATTTTTAGAATAATTTAACTTTAATACTAAGGGTTCTGGAAAAGGTTGATTCATTATAAAACTTTAAGAAAAACTCTTCAAAACATAGAAGTTTTTATTTCTTAAATACAATACCATATTTTATAGAATCTTAGGCTCCACAGACCATAAGAAATAAATATATTGTAGATAGTAAAAAAAAAAAAAAAAGATACCAATTAAATTATGGCACAATGCTTCTTACCATTTAACATGTTTATTTTATATTTAGCAAAAGAGCATTTTGAGACTTATTTGAACATAAATATTTATTACCCTATTTCTACATAGAAAGGGAAATATAAGCAAAATAAATTCATCATGGCTTTGGTAAATCTTGGCATGTGACAGTTAATTCTTTAGAATAAATCTCAGTAGCAAACATAATATAGTATCTTTCTTTCTAAGATCCCATAAAGTATGTGGTCATTGCCTTGTAAGATAACATAAAATTGTGATAATTTTTCCAGGGATGAGTATTTGTTTCACTATATCTTGTTTATGCTTCATTTATCTATTTCCTCCTATTAGATAACCTTTTTTTTCAATACCAAATCTTAGTGCAATATTTTTTACCAGACTCAACACATGTACCAGACTCAATTGAAATAACAAAAGGAAGAACAGCAATGACCAAGTTCACACATAAGCAGGCAGTGACTACTGTCATGCTTTGGCCCTGACCATCAATTGTGAGATGCACACTGATTTTTAAAATGTTAAGATGTGAAAAGAGGTAAATCTTACAACTGATAGCATCCAATAACAACTGCTTATGTTAGTGCCACTGTAACTGTTAGTTTGAACTTGGTAATGAAATGGACATGGGACCTGACCCATCACGTAATTACTGCATGATGCTGGACAAATTACCTAGTCTCGCTAAGCTTTAGGTCTCTCATCTGAAAATAAGCATTATAGTAGAATCTACTATATAAAATTATTATTAAGATTAAACAACAGAGTATCTGGAAATTTCTATATATTATGATTTTGATTATAAGTATTACCATTTTTGGTCTCAACAATTGCCTAGGTAGTAGATAAAGGCAACATTATCCTCATTATGCCACTGGGGAGAACAATAACCAAAGAGATTGTGACCTGCTGAAGGTCACAAAGCCAATATTTGACCCTGTGAGGTCAATAATTACGTATTCTAAAGAAACCTAAGAGCTCTCTCCATATTTCCTCTAAAGTGAAACTGATAAACATACATACATGTACATTTTCTATTCCTATAAAAATATTGAATCAGGCCTGCAAACCCAAAGATCTCTGGTTCAATTCCCAGCCAGGGCACATAACCAGGTTGCAAGCCAGGTCTCCAGCCAGGTCCTTTAGCTGGAGGCAGGTGAAAGGCAACTCTACGGTGATGTTTCTCTCCTGCTCTGCCTCTCTTCCTTCCCCTCTATCTAAAAATAATAAAAATAAAATCTTTAAAATAAATGAATAAAATTAAAATGTTTAATCAGTTTGAAGAAAATAAAAATAATCTAAGCATTATGGATATTTTTGTTCTTCATCAGTCCACTCCTCTTTATTTTAAAGATAAAACTTATCTCAAGCTTTGTGCCCATGGGCTTTGAATTGGGCCTCGATTCCTGGTTCCAGGGATGGAACATAGGCCCAGGTTTAGCCAATCAGAACTTTGAATTGCCCTGGCTTCAGATAGTGATTCAGAGATAGGCATTGAATCAAATCAAGACAGTCAGAATAAATCAGGGCTGATATCAGGACATTTACTTGAGTAACCAAAGAAAGATATTGTAACAGAAGGGGTGTTTCACCTTCTGTTTAGCTTTAACTGGAGGAGGTGTGAGGCTGGAGCAGCTGCTGCCATCTTGTGACTACATGAGTCCTAAAAATGAAGCCAAAACATGAAAGGAAGGTGGGCAACTGACAGAAACCAGATACTAAGTCTAATATGAGAGTTTCTGAATTTAGCCATGCTTTTTTTTTTTTTTTTTTTTTTTACTACAGCTATTTAAGATAATACATTCCCTTTCTGCACAAATTATACCTTCAAGTAAGGACTCCATGTAGGAAAGTATGAGCCAAAACATAGTAGGTTTTGCCAGGCTCCATCGCTGCCATGTTTAATACATAATTCTTTACCTTTGTTTTGAAACAGCAGAATTAGCCAAATAGTAACGATATAGCAACAATGATGTTCTTTGAAATTCTAAAAACAGTAAATAGAACAGTAAACAATGTTTTCATAAATTCTACATTGCAAACAATTTGTGTATCTTTACTGGGCCAGTTTGTTTCCACATTTCTTGCCAAGCACCCTGAGGTCTTTCTATAATAATTTATACTAAGGAACACTGTGGAAAAAGTTGGTTTGGATATAGTTTAATATTTTGTGGTATGAGTGATATGCACATGAAATTTTTTTTTTCTCTATAGCTAAGTTCACTCTGATTGATGTCATTTGGAAATAGTTGACACTATGCTTTTCTTTTAACACTGTGATATCTGACTAGTCAAGAACCCAAGTATAATTAGGTAGTTGCAATAATTTATTCAGACATATCTATCTAAATATGCCACAGAATAAAATCTATGCTCTTTTTTTGTTACTAATTTTATTTTATTTTATTTTTTAAATTTAATTTTATTGTTGTTGTATTACACCCATCTCCTTTTTACTACCCTCTGTCCCCTTATCCACCCACCTACTCCCCCACAAAAATCTATGCTCTTTAAAGAAGCACTAACATTAATATTTAAAATATTATATATTTTAATATATATATTATATATTTTAAATATTAAAAATATATTTTAAAATATATAAAGGAGAAAAGGGCAAAATGACAAATTAAAACATCTCTTTTACCAGGCATATGGTTAATTTTCTTTGCTAACATGTAAAATATGAGATGTTCAGTGTATTCTAAGGTTCTTCCATGAGAAATTAATAACAGTTGGGGCATTTGTATACATGTAGAGAAGTCTATACTCCCCACAATTTATTTCCACTACTATTGAAATTACAGTACAATTTTCATTTTTACATTTCTTTAACATGCTGATTTAAACTGTTCCTTTAACATAACATTTAAGAACATCTACTCCTACTACTAATCCACATGTGTTGTTAAAATGTTTGTACATAGAATGGAGTTTCAAAGAGAAACAGATTGAGACAACACCACACACATGGAATTTAGTTGGATTTTATATATAATTATATACAGTATAGATAACAAATCTGAATAGGCATATGTGTTCAATAAGTATGAATATTAACATAATATATACTTTTATTTCACATGTTATTCTCTCTCTTCAATTAGAGGACAAAAATCTGGGATGTGGGGGGAAATTCTCAATTTGTTACCTCACTAAATGATCCACCCATACATTTTTCTTGAAATAGTAATTACTACTGTCTTCCCTCAACATGGCAGGTGAGGGGTTAAATTAAAGAAGCCTTGCTGACTTGCAATTGACTGCAATGAGGAAAGAACTGGTCTGCTATTCAGCTTTAGCCCTCATGAAGCTTTTCTCTTCTTATTCTTTTTCTACCATTGCTGTGAGGTATGCTGGTAAGTTAGTTATCCATGAGCATTCAACATCATAGGAAAAAGTTAGGAGTGAGTGGGAGTAAGAGCTGTGATCTAAACTTTACTTCACTGGGTGAATTTTTTAAGCTTTTTAAACTTCAACCAATAGTAACAAGTAAAATTTTCCATCACAACTCTGTACACAAATATTTATACTCATACATATGTACGTCTAACTGAAACAATTCTAACCAATGTTGATCCTTTGTGTATGTCAGGCACTCTGATACGCTTTTTGTTTTGTCCTAGTATGTGTACTTATCCAAATGCTGGTTAAAAATCACTAAATTGATTCATGATCCTTAAGTCATGACCTAAAGGATTGAAAAACGCTGTGTTTAGAAATAACAGTAGCTGAAGCCAGAAAGAGCTCGAGTCTTGACATAGGTTAAAAGTGTGGCTTCATCATTGACTAGTCATGTGACCTTTGGCAAGTCACTTAGCATTATCTATCTTCAATTTCCTCATCTATAGAATAGAGAACATATTTCTACTTTGCAAGATGAAAATCAATGAAGAGCATGTGAAGCATCCAAGTTCCTTCTCTGATACATGTTAGAGAGAAGATAAAGATTAGTTCTGAACTATCCCTTTAGTCTCAAAATGCCTGACAAAGAGCAAGTTCTATGTAGCAACACTGCCTTTCAAACACTTTTAAACCTTTTCTCTTCCCTTTCAGTCTTTTTGTTTGTTTGTTTGTTTGTTTGTTTGTTTGTTTTACAAACCCAGAGATGAAACACTTGTTTAAATTGGTTTTTTACTCAAAGGAGTGAGTGAAGACTTATTAAAGAAAGCAATGCATTAGCCCTGGCTGGTGGCACAGTGGGTAAAGTGCTGGCCTGCGAACCCAAAGGTCACTGGTTCACATAACCAGGTTGCAAACCAGGACTCCAGCCAGGTCCATAGCTGGTGGCAGGTGAAAGGCAATCATACATTGATGTTTCTCTCCCTCTGTCTCTCTATTGTTCCCTCTCTCTGAAAAATAAAAATCTTTACAAAAAAAGAAAGAAAGAAATGCCTTATACCTCAAGCTTTTCCACCAATTTCTATGTAGACCTAGGTAATTACCAATAATTGGAAACATTAAGGTCAAAACTTTAGTATAAATTTCAACTTCCTTAAAGTGACCCTTACTCATCATGATCTGACCATTCTTTTTCAATATTATATCAAACCACTTCCCTCATTTCCCAAAACGTACCTGATTCAATCTAATAAAGATATTGCCTTGCTGTGTTCTGTTATGCTTTTATGTTTTGAATAGTTTTGTGTATATGCTGGCCTCTCTACCTCCTCTAGCTTTTTGTTCTCTCACTGCCAGTGCCATCTTGAGCAAGTTACTACAGACATACTTCAAAGATATTGCAGGTTTGGTTCCAGACCATTGCAATAAAATGAATATCATAATAAAGCAAGTCACATGAATTTTTTGGTTTCCCAATGAAAATAAAGTTTATGTTTACACTATACTGTAGTTTACTAAGTGTTCATTATTAGCATTATGTCTAAAAACACTACACATGCCTTAATCAAAAAATACTTAATTGGCCCTGGCTGGTAGCACAGTGGATAAGGTGCCGGCCTGCAAACCCAAAGGTCGCAGGTTCGATTCCCCAGCAGGGCACATAACAAGGTTGCAAACCAGGTCTCCAGTCAGGTCTGTGGCTGGAGGCAGGTGAAAAGCAACCATACATTGATGTCTCTCTCCCTCTCTGCCTCTCTCCCTTCTCCTTCTTAAAATAATGAAATAAAATCTTAAAAAAAAAAAAAATACTTAATTGCTTGCCCTGATCGATGTAGCTCAGTAGGTTGGAACCTTATCCTGTGGACCAAAAGGTTGAGGGTTTGATTTCCAGGGAGTGTTCATACCCAAGTTGTGGGTTCAGTACCCAATGAGAGGATAACCAATTGATCTTTCTTTTTTAAAAAATTTAATTTTATTATTGTTGTATTATATCCATCCCTTTTAACTCCCCTCTGTCCTCTTCTCCATTCATATACTCCCCCCACCAAAGTCAATCCCACTTGTCCATGTTCATGCTTCTTCCATACTAGTTCCTTGACTAAACTGCTCCCCTTCTTTGCCTCATCCTCCCCCTTCCCTTCTACCCACTGATGGTTTATTCATTGTATTCATATACCTGGTTCTATTTTGCTTGTTTATTTGTTTTGTTCATTATTGTCCTGTAATGGGTGAGATCATATGGTATATGTCCTTCACTGACTGGCTTATTTCACTAAGCACAATACTTTCCAGTTCCATCTATGTTGTGGCAAAGTTTCTTCTTTCTTTCTGCGGTGTAGTATTTCATTATGTAAATGTACCAAAGTTTTTTGATCCATTCATCCACTGATGGGCACTTAGGTTGTTTCCAGCACTTGGCCATTGCAAATAGTGCTGTTATGAACATAGGGGTGCATAGGTTCTTATGAATTGGTGTGTTTCAGGGTTCTTTGGGTATAATCCTAGTAGTAGAGTTGCTGGATCAAAAGGCAGTTCCATTTTTAGTTTTTAAAGAAAACTCCATACTGTTTTCCATAGTGGCTGTACCAGCCTGCATTCCTACCAACAGTGCACCAGGGTTCCCTTTTCCCCACATCCTCGCCAACACTTGTTGTTTGTTGATTTGTTGATGATTGCCATTCTGACAGATGTGAGGTGATATCTTATTGTGATTTCAATTTGCATCTCTCTGATGGCTAGTGATGTTGAGCATTCTTTCATATGCTTTTGGATCCTTTGTATGTCTTCCTCAGAGAGTTGTCTGTTCAGATCCTTTGCCCATTTTTTTAATTGAGCTGTCTGTCTCCCTGGTGTTGAGTCAAATAAGTTCTTTATATATTTCGGATAGCAAACCCTTGTGAACTTTCTTTTTTTACTTTTTTTTTTACTCTCCCTCCATCTCGTCCTCTCTCTCTAAAAGCAATGGAAAAAAATAGGATAGAAGCAAAATTTAATTGCTTATGAATATGTTAACCATTGTGAGCTATCAGCATGCTATATAATCTTCCTGCTGGTGGAAGGTTTTATTTCAACGTTAATGGTGACAACTGATCAGGATGGTGGTTGCTCAAGGTTGGGGTGGCTGTAGCAATTTCTTAAAATAAGACAACAGTAAAGCTTACTGTATCTATCAACTATTCCTTTCATGAACAATTATTCTGTAGTATGTGATACTATTTGGTAGCATTTTATTTACAGTAAGACCTTTTTCAAAATTGGAGTCAACCTTTTCAAACACAGCCACTGCTTTAATAGTTAAATTTATATAATATTTAAACCTTTTATTATTTCAACAATCTCATAGCATCTTTACCAGGAGTAGATTCTATCTCAAAAACTCACTTTCTCCATTTATCCATAAAGCAACTCCTCATCTATTAAAGTTTGATCATGGGATTGCAGCAAATCAATCACATCTTCAGGCTCCACTTGTAATTCTAATTCTCTTACTATTTCCACCACATCTGCAGTTACTTCTCCCACTAATTCTTTAACCCACAAGTAATCCATGAGGTTGGAATCAACTTCTCTAAACCCCTGTTCATGTTGATATTTTGACCTCTTCCCATGAATTCAAATGTTCTTAATGGAATTTAAAATAGTGACTCCTTTTCATAATATTTTTAATTTACTTTGTTCAGGTCCCCCAGAGAAATCATGATCTATGGAAGCTATAAAAGCTATTTCTTAAGTAATAAGACTTGAAAATCAAAATGATTTTTCTTTGATCCATGGGCTACAGCTTGGGTATTGCGTTAACAGGCATGAAAATAAAATTAATCTCATTGCACATCTCTACCAGAGCTCTCGACCAATCAGGTGCATTGTTAATGGGCAGTAACATTTTGGAAGAAATCTTTTCAGAGCAATAGATCTCAACAGTGGGCTTAAATATTCAGTAAACCATGTTGTAAACAGATGTGCTGTCATCTGGCTTTGTTGTTCCATTTATGGAGCACATACAAAGTAGACTTAGCCTGATTCTGTAAGAGCCCTAAGATTTTTCAGAATGGTAAATGAGCATTGGCTTCAATTTAACATCACCATCTACATTAACCCCTAACAAGAGTTAGCTTGTCCTTTGAAGCTTTGAAGCCAGGTGCTGCCTGCTCCTCTCTAGCTATTCCAGTCCTAGATGCTATCTTTTTTCCAATAGAAGGCTATTTCCTCCACATTGAAAACCTGTTACTTAGTGTAGCCCTCTTCATTCATTATCTTAACTAGATCTTCTGGATAGCTTGCTGCAATTTCTACATCAGCACTTGCTGCTTCACATTACACCTATGTATTATGGCTATGGATTCTTTCCTTAAACCTCATGAACCAACCTCTGCTAGCTTCACATTTTTCTGTTGCAACTTCCTCGCTTCTCTCAGCTTTCATCAAATTGAAATGTAAGGCCTTGCTCTGGATTATGCTTTGTCTTAAAGAAATGTTATGGCTGATTTGATCATCTATCCAGAATACCAAAAGTTTTCTCTATCAGAAATAAGGCCATTTTTTACTTCCTGATCATTCATGTGTTCACTGGAGTAG
Source organism: Noctilio leporinus (assembly GCA_004026585.1). NCBI lineage: Eukaryota > Metazoa > Chordata > Mammalia > Chiroptera > Noctilionidae > Noctilio > Noctilio leporinus. The sequence continues at coordinate 13,693 of PVIW01009014.1, read as the reverse complement.
CATGTTTAATATCCTTCAAACACTTTTCCTTTGCATTCACAATGTGGCTAACTGTTTTGCTCAAGAAGCACAGCTTTTGATCTATCTTGATTTTTGACATGCCTTCCCTGCTAAATTTAATCTTTTCTAGCTTTTGATTTAAAGTGAGAGACACATAACTCTTTCTTTCACTTGACTTAGGTCATAGTAGGGTATTAATTGACTTAATTTCAATATTTCTGTGTCTCTGGAAATAGGGCTGCCTGAGGATAGGAAAAGAGATAGGGAAACAGCTGATAATAAGTGGGGGTGGGGATTGAGAACACATACAACATTTATAAATTAAAGTTTACTACCTTACATGGGCATGGTCCATAGTAACCTAAAACAATTACAATAATAACATCAAATTTCATTGATTACAGATCACCATGACAAACTTAATAACAATTTTTAAAGTTTGAAATATTGCAAGAATTACCAAAATGTGACAGAGACATAAAATGAGCTAATGCTTTCAGGAAAATGAAAGGGGAGACAAAGATAATGGAGGAGTCTCCTCCCAGGACCAATCTGAAATTACAACTTAATTGGGAAAAAATAATCTGGAATAACCAAGAGGACTTCAGCTGGAAAGAAGCCTTATAATCATGGACAGACAGAAGAGGAGTCTTCATCACATTGTGACTGGTAGAAATTAGGGAAACACGAGAGGGTTGGCTGGGCTCCCACCAGAGGCAGCAGCCTAAGGGACAGAGTCAGGGGCTCCAACTGAAAAGGGTGGGTTTTAAACCTTCAGCTGGGTTTCCCAGCCTTCGCATCACAGTTGAGAGTAAACAGCATCCAGCTGTGAAAAGCAAAAAAAAAAAGAAAAGAAAAGAAAAAGAAAAAAGAAAACATGGGGTTTGCTAGCCTAAGAGCACTAAAGACATAGAATTACTAAAGTGACCACAAACAAAAATATGTTGGGACCCACTACCCACTTACCCTGGGGTCCAGCAGAAGGAGAGAAGAATGGACTAGAGACACTTAAGGAGAGTTTGGAATAGTGGCTTGGAGGGGAGACAAGACGGAGCAGTCAGCAGTCGACAGGGTCCCAGTGCTGACTCATCTCCAACCCCACAGGCAGGAGGACTACGCTATGCCAACCAGCTTCCGCCCGAGAGGTCCTCATAGCCCCACCCACTGGAATTAATCTGCCCTGCCTATCAGTGCTAGAGCCTGGCAGCTGATCACAGATTTACTGATTTACGATTGAATCAAATCTGCCCTGCCTAGCAGTACCTGAGCCTGATGATTGATCACAATTTGATTGGATTACAACTGAATTAATTGGCACTGCCCAGTGGTGACTACGGTGACCACTGGTCAAAGATTGAGTGGTTTACAATAGGCCTAATTGGTCCTGCCTAGCAGCACCTACACATGATAGCTGAGCACAAATCAGTTGGATTAAAAACTGAAGGGCACAAAGACAGTGGATCTCTGGTTGGCTCCAACAGGCTGACTAGTCCCAGATTATGGAATCATCTGACCTCACCAGAGGAGAATCCAGGAAGTAAAGAAAGTGTACCTCTACATGACAGAAAGTCACACCACAAAAAAGCCCAACCTAAAAAGCAAAAGCAAACAAGAAAAGACACCTACAAATGGGGAGAAAAAGAAATAGTCTATCACCTAACAGAAAGGAGGAATTCCCAGAAAGATTGCTAAATGAAATAGAGGCAAGCAAACTTCAAATATGGAATTCAAAATAATGATGACAGAGAAGCTCAATGAACTCAGCAAACTCAAAGAAAACTACAAAAATCGCATGGATAGATTTACTCCATGAAGGGTTGCCACAAACATTAATTTTGAAAAAAATAAAATAAAACCCAGTGTCAGCTAAGTGAAATAAAGCAAAGCACAATAAAAGCAAGTATGCCTATAACTAAATGTTTCTAAAAACACTTTCATCATTTATAGCATGAGAATAATATTTACCACATGGGGTTTTTGTAAGGAAACTATGACATCAAGGTTGTAAATTATCTGGCATGTAGTGAGTGTTCAATGAATACTTTCTGTTAATATTATTTTTATTATTATAATGTTTACCAGGCAATGCTAGGTTTATTATCTATCATAGGAAATCTTCGTTGACCATCCTGTTCCAAATTTTATCTCCTACTTCTGGATGCCCCTCACACTCCATGCAGATGTCTTATCAGTTTTATTGTACCATGTCCTAAATGTTCACTTTCTTGCTAGATGAAAAAACTTTTTGAGGACTAGATCACCTTTCACCTCCAAATTTAGAGCATCTAGCAAAGTGTCTGGAACACTATAATGTTTTCAGTAAGTTTATTTAATTTGTCTGGTGGGTGACCAGGATACAAAAGTACATAATTGTCATCTCTATCATACCTTTTAAAACCAAAGTACAATAGAAAAGCAATAGGCAATTGTTGGAGTATATTTGATTTAAAACAAAAACTTGTTCTTTAATGTTAAAGATGAAATAGTGTTTGACTAATGAGCCTTTCATTTTTAGCTTCCTTGGAATTCTTCATAAACCTGGAAAGTGAATTGTCAAATAACATAGAAACATATAAAGTAGAATGTAAGTAGTAATACATACTATAGAGAAATAGATACTTAGAAATAGACAGGATTTTCTGTTTTAGGAAATCCAGGATCTGATATTTAGGCAATATTTGAGACCACCCAAAAAATAATAAAGTGGGGAAATAAACAATGTGTTTAGTCTCTTAAACATTTAAAGGCTTGATTCTAAAGTTTTCCAAGGTTGAATATAATAACAAACTAAGGAAAAATCTTTGTCATTGCAATTGACGGGAGACCACCTCAGATGCTTAAAGTGGTATAACAAGCATAGATTTCAGTCGAAATGGTAATGGAAGTCCCAGCCATGACCTCACCAGAACACATTAAACTCTGTAATTGCTATGTCATTGACTCTATGACTTTTAAATTAAAGTAGTTATGCCACCCATCTTTCCATGCCATCAGCTTCTTTTATCTATTCAAAAAAACTTCAATCCTGTACTACACTGGTAGGTTACTTGACTTGATATGTCATTTATTTGACCACTAAAATGTGCAAAAATGCCTTCCAACTAACTTTAAGTATCTTAAACTTGACAACTTCTGCATCTTCTTAAGTATTTTATATAGTCTAAGACTGTATGGCTCCAATGATAAAAAATAACACCCTAATTTATCACTCTTCTATTTAGTTAAAACATCAAAGGTTATTTTATTGCACAAATTTGCTTTTGAAAACTCACCTGAAGCACATATTGCTATGGCCATTTCAAAATTTCTGAATTAAGTCTTTCACTTTTTAAAATGTCTCTACTAAGTTAAAAAGCCTATAAAATTTCTCTAAAAACACTTCTAGCCATGTTCAAGTTACACAGACATACTCTCAGGGCTGTAGGAAATTGAAATGGAGTAACTAAAAAAAGATGCTCTAACTTCTTCTGAAGATTTGTAATAAACCTGTTACTCAAATGGTTAATAACATTGCAAACAGATCAGTAAGTAAGGAGAGGAAAAAGCTACCTCAGCTGAATTTGCCTCTAATGTTGCATATCAGTAAAAATGCCTGAACTGTAAGTAAAGCAATAAGATTCCACCTGCAGTGGATACTGCAATTCACATTTGTAAATTTTTTGAGAAGCATGTCTGTCAATAATAGCAGACGAGAATAGACTTGCAACTTAACGGTAGATACAATTGATTAGTTATTACTAGAGTTAAAAATGGATAATTCTGTATTGTTAATTTTTTTCACACAACCTTAGAAATACATGCAAACCTATTTAACAGGCAACACTATCAATTACGAATATCTCAAATGTTAATATTTTTAATGAAAGAGGCACAATATTTCATGTGCACATAGATACATAACAATTTTCATTAAAATTATTTAAAAACCACTTCCCATCTTTATTCACCATTCACATTTCTATGATCTTCTCACCTTCCCAAATAAACAAAATGTCCTTTACAAATATATTTATGTATTAATAGCTTTTTATTTTTCCTTTGGTGTATTGAGAGAGCAGAAAGTGATGGTGGCCTAAATTGTTAAAATAATTGCCCTAATTCTTCAATTGGATATGCTTTATTTAAGTTGAACATGTTTCTAATATTAAAAGGATACGCAAGGTTAGTATTATTCTTCTACTATATTTAGTTATTTGTAAGGCTTTTTTAACAGTTAATTTGCACTTCCATGATTTAAGAATAACCAGATCAGCATTTTTCAAATGTGTCTGTTCATAAAAATTACCATACCACAGTCCTGACCTACAGATTCAGAATTCCCAGGAGGGATGTCTAAGTTTTTAACAAGAAAATGAGAGGCTGCTTCTTATATTTAAGCAAATTGAGAAAATGCTGAACTGAGTTATCAATGAATTGCAAATAAAGACTGAGAATCATCATCTTGCCCATTTTCAAATCACTTCTTAAAGGTGTTTTATTTATTTATTTTTTACTTAAGGCCAAAATCAAAAGTAAAGGTTATTATTGTTGACTTTACTACAGTAGCAAGTAAAAAATATATATTCATTCCAACAAATTATACTACAGTACCTAAAAAAGTTATCCTTGCTACCTTGAGTATTCATTCTGGGTGGCAAAATTGAGATGAGGAGAGCATGGTGAAAGACCAAGAGTGGTCTCTTTTCTCCATGATTCAGAGTTTTTTGGAATGAGGTAAGAGGAGAAATGACATTTTCTTTTAGAAAAATAGTATTTCAATGTTTTATTTACTCTTTTGTTCAAATAGAAAATACTTGTGACCTGGTTAGCGTAATGAGAATCATTTGAACAGATAAAGATTATCTAAGTAAGAACTTTCCTGTAGCTGGATAAAAAGTATTTTTCGTATTTTTCTTTTCTTTATTAAAGTTTTATTTTAAGATTTTATCTATTATTTTCAGTGAGAAGGGCAGGAAGGGAGGAAGGAAGGGAGAGAAGCATCAATGTATGGTTGCCTTTCACTTGCCCAAGTTGGGGACTTGGCTGGAGAGACCTGGCTTGCAACCTGGTTACCTGCCCTGACTGGGGAATCGAACCCGTGACCTTTGGGTTTGCAGGCTGGCGCCAATCCACTGAGCTACACCAGCCAGGACTAAAAAGCATTTTTCAAAGGTTTGCCTAAAGACCTAAGAGACTGACAAGGCACAGGGACCTTGACCTCTGTGGGGGGTGTGGGCTCATAAAGAAGTGAGTTCAATATTCAGCACCCCTCAAGGGATTTTCTGTTTATCAAAAGAAATTAAGAGTTGGAGAAGTTAAACTAAATTTTTGGATGTCTTACAAAACTAAGGGTAGGAATATTTAGGTTCAGGACCCGTTAAGAAAGAAGAATCCTAAACAGACTGCTTCTGTCTTCAAGTCTACTAAATTGATCATTGGAATGAGTACACAAGCAACACAAATAATCTCGAGGAAGACACCATCCAGAGAATCAAATTGTCTCTACAAATATTCATGCACAATATTTAACATTAAGTTAAAAATCACAAGACCTATGGATCAAACACAAGTGAGCAAAACCTGCATACAAACAAGTTAGTACAAATAGAACCACAAATAATTTAGATTAGATATTGAGATATCAGAAGCACTATGTATAGATTCTTAAATATGTCTATACATAGTTTAAACATTAAACTTTATACTCAAAATATTAGATAAAATGAATGTCAGCAAAGAAGTAAAAAAAATTAATCAGATTCTAAATTGGAATTAAGAAATGAAACAGAAAATAAGAACCTAATTCATGGATGTAACAGTCAGAATTCAGAAAACCAAAACACCATCAGTAATTTAAACACAGGAAATTTAATATGGAGAATTGTTAACTAAGTATAAATTTATTAGCTAAGTAATTAAAAAGGTGTATAAAAGCTCTAAAATATCACGAAAACAGCAATCCAAGAAGTTACTACCACACCTGGAGCAGGGATAGGGGAGCAAGGAGAAGACATTGAAATTATTAAAACTTAGAAACTTAAAGGAGGGCTCCTACAGAAAGGAAACTCAGTCCTAGCAGAGGAGGCACTGGCTAACTGGTGCTGATACCTCTGAGCCTGGAATTAAATCTCTGAGATTCTGGGGTCTCTGAGGAGAGCATAATAAAGCTAGTTCTGAATAAGATGAAGAAAACTGCAAACTGCATCCAGCTGATTCTGCAGGAAGGCACTTCAAGAAGTATTTTGGTAGTTGATGCTCAAAGGATCTGCTAGGAGAAAGAAAGGCCATAGGAAGTCCACAAAGAATGCACAGCAAGGTTCTTCATCCCTTCCCTGACTTGCAGTTTCCATTAAGTTCTGCCTATTGTCACACCCTAACGTAAAACCGTAAAACTGACTGACAAAGAAGAAATGTGGTTTTCAGGATCACAAAGCAGAGTATAGAAGGGTACATATGAAGGTGAGAGAAAATAATGTGTCTATGGACTCAGTAGATATAATGGCAGGTTAAACCCAGTTGAAGAGAGCATTTATTAATTGGAAGATAAAATGAAAAATTATCTAGACTGAAGCTGCAGAGAAAAAAGATAATACAGAAAAGAGCATAAATTAAAAAGCCTACAGTGGAACAGAATTGAGAGACCAGAAATAAACCCATGTGTATATGAGCAACTAATTTTCAACAAAGGTACCAAAAACATACAATGGAGAAAAGAAAGCCTGTTCAATAAATGGTGCTAAAATTTTTTCAAGTCGTAGGGAAAAGAATACAACTAGACTGCTATTTGATACCATACACAATAATTAACTCAAAATGGATTAAAGACCTATATATAGGACTTAAAACAATTAAACACATAGAAGAAAACATAAATACTAAACTTATGGACCTTGGTTTCAGGGAGCATTTTATGAATTTGACCCCATGGACAAGGGACATAAAAGTATAAATAAATGAATAGAACTGTGTCATAGTAGAAAACCATTAACAGAAAAAATGCCAACCAATGGAACTAGAGATTTATGCCAACAATACTTTTGATAAGGGACTCATATCCAAAAACTATATAACATAATTTATTACTCAATAGTAATTTTAAAAATCCAATTAAAAAACAGACAGAGGGCCTGAATGGTTTTCCCAAGAAGACTTGCAAATGGCCAACAGATATATGAAAAGATATTCAACTTTGCCGGCTACAAGGGAAATGCAAGTCAAAATCACAATGAGATAACACTTTACACCTGGTAGAATTGTTATTAGCAACAAGACAAGAAATAACAAGTGTTGGAAAGGATGAGGAAAGAAATAACTTTCATACACTGCTGGGAAGAATGTAAATTGGTAAAGCCACTATTAAAAAAAAAAAAAAAGGTATGACATTTCCTTTAAAAACTAAGAATAGAGCTACTATATGACCCAAAAATCCCTTCTCTGGGTATCTATCCCCAAAATTTGAAAGCACTTATTTGTAAAGCTATGCAAACCCCTGCATTCATTACAGCATTATTCATGGTAGCCAAGACATGGAGACAACCCAAGTGTTCTTTGCTGATGATCAGATAAAGATGTGGTACATATATGTACATGGGTGGGCAAAAGGAGGTTTACAGTTGTTCATGTGCATGTTATGATTATTATAATAGCTTAACTAACTCAAAAGAATGTCACAATGGCACAGTGAACCTACTTTTTCTTACCCCTGTACAACAGAATATTACTGAGCCATAAATAAGCCAGACTGAGAAGGACAGAACCAGTGATTTCACTCATATGTGGGATATAGGACAGAAGTCAACAAATAACCAAAAATGGGGGGAAAAAAACCCTCAGGGACACAGACAACAGTATGGTTGTTACCAGAGGGGGAGATGGGTGAGAGGCGGTTGAAGAGGGTGAAGGGGACATATAGATGGTGGTGGAAGGAGAGTAAACTTTGGGTAATGAGCACACAACTCAATATACAGATAATATATAATTGTACACTTGAAACTTATATAATCTTATTAACCAATGTCTCCCAGAAATTTTAATAACTTTTAAAAATCCTAACATCAGAAAAAATGTATTAAAAAATCATAACATTTAGCATGTGTGTAATTGGAATTCCAGAAAGAGAAGAAAAGTGAAACAGAAGCAATATTTGATGAGAAATGACCAACTCTCCAAAGTTGACCCCCAAAAACCAAGGAGTCTGATAAACATTGAGAAAAATGTATCCAGAGATATTACAGTGAAACTGCACATTAAAGACAAAGAAAAAATGTTTTTAATTTTCCCAGAGGAAAAAAATCAGAATTTTTCCTATTTTTTGTTCCTAGAATTGGTAAGTGCTTCACATTTTAGGGATTGTCACCATCAGTCACTAAGTTGCCCATACCTAAAAGATGCTTGATATTTCCCTTTCCATTTTCACATCTAACTTATCTCAAATATATTTTTTCTTTCTGCTTTCAGAGATACTACCCCACCTTCAGCTACCATCAGCTCTAGCTTGCACTATAGAAATAGTTTCCAGTTTTCTTAGAACTACTTTACCTTCTTCAATCAATTCTTCACACACAGTCAGAGAAGTATTTTGTAAGTGCTAATATAATCTTTTCACCTTTCTAATGAATACCTAACAGTGATCTCTGAGTCCTTTTAAGATGAAATAATATTTTTACCATAATCTAAAAATTCAGTCTGATACCTACATGACCCAATGAACTATACTAACCCTACTTCTCTGAGTTCTCCACACTTCACATTTTCTTTTAGGTAAACAAATGTGAAATTCTTCCCATTTCAGACCCTGGTATAGACCAGACAGCATAGAAAAGTATGAGTTCTATTTTTAATGTTGAGTTGTATGAGTTCTTTATGTATTTTGTATAGTAATCCTTTATTAGATACCTCATTTGCAAATATCTTCTCCCATTGGTAAATTGCCTTTTCAAATTAAATTTATTGGAGTAACATTGGTTAAGTGGGTGATACAGGTTTCACCTGTACATTTACCTTGATGATTTCCTTTGCTGTGCAAAAGCTTTTTGGTTTGATATAGTATAATTTGCTTATTTTTGCTCTTGTTACCTTTGCCCAAGGAGACATACTCAGTTTAACAATAACCCCACAGCCTTCGGACCAACTCTAGGAGACATATTCAAAAATATATTTCTAAGACTGATGTCAAAGAATTGATTGCCTATATTTACTTCTAGAATTTTTATGGTTTCAGGTCCTACATTTAAGTTTTTAATTCATTTTGAGTTCATTTTTGTGTATGGTATAAGAAGGTGGTCTTGTTTGCATATAACTATCCAATTTTCCCAACCATTGATTGAAAAGACTGTCTTTACTCCATTATGTATTTTTGCCTCTTTTGTCATAGATTAATTGACCTCTATCATCTGTGTCTGGTTTTGTGCCGGTACCATACTGTTTCCATTACTGTAGTTTTGAAGTATTGTTTGAAATCAGGGAGCATGATATCTCCAACTTTGTTCTTTCTCAAGATTGCTTTGGCTATTCAAGGCCTTTTGTGGTTCCATATAAATTTTCAGATTATTTATTCTAATTTTGTGAAAAACACCATTGGTATTTTTGATAGAGATTGCAATGAATTTGTGGATTGCTTTTGGGGTTTTTTATCACCAAAATTTTTTTACAAAATAGTTTCTACAATATTTATTATGAGATAAAAGAGACATTTGCCTAATTGGCTATTTTAAAAACTATGAGTATTAAGTAAGGTCATGTGATGTGATTAAGGGCTATTTACTGTCACATTCATCATATTTCTTTCTAATTTCAACTTTTCTTACTCAATTTTTATAATCAAGAAAAATTACATCATAAAATAGCAAAAGTAAAATGATGGAAACACAAACCTAATCACTGCTCATTTGTGGGAATCTGGCATTTGTCACTTTAGTTTAATTCAGGTTGTGGGTCTTATTTATACAGCAAAGGAATGAATCTATGCTTATTCCTTGAATAGCGTCTAAAACACAATAAGCTATTAGCACATTTTAAATGATTATGTGAGGTGAGGGATAATAATCAGCAAATGAAAGTCTAAATTTATTAATTCAAAAGTAAAATAATTATTTGAAGTTTTAAGTGTCTCTGAACTCTGTACATAAATTTCTAGTGTCATGGTGGAATTCTTATCTACTTGATTAATAAGGTAAAAAAAAAAAAAAAAAAAGCCAGTGTCTAATAATGTGATTCACCAACCAAATAAAAATATTGATACTTGGTTTAAGATTTACAGACATTTTCTAAAGTAACTTTAATAATTCTATTAGATATACAGTTGTATTGTTTAGCTTTAGATATGCTATTCCAGAAATATGGTACATTTGCATCACATTGATAAAGACAAAGAACATTTTCTTAGCTTTCCAAAATCTAGGTAATTCTATATGTTTTATTTTTGTGGTAAAATTGTTCGTCTTACACTAAAATATGAATATTAAAAATGACCATAAAGTTAACAAGCACATATAAATACAAAATACATTTCTGTTTTCACTTCTGCAATTGATCCTTCTTAGAAATGCAGGATAATTCATTTCAATACTAAAGAGGGTAATTAATGCCTAGGAAAATAAAGCAAGGTGCACGATAATTTTTTTTGTGTGTTAATATTTGTTTCTCACAGACTGTCAGTATTCCTACAATTGTGACATTTTTCAGTTTTCTCTTCCATCTCCTAGAGATGCCTTAATTTAGTTCATTTGGGCCTCCATTTTAATGGTACAGCTAAGAAAACAAACAAATAAACAAAAAGTCAATATAAAAGTCAGGAAAAAAATCAACAGTAGTGGCGAGCCTATTTGGTGAGGACTCCTAATTCTCTGTTCTATTTACTGTGTTTACACTATTCCTTTGCTATTGTCCAAAGATCCTGCAAAGAGAGAGACTTGGGTTAAACCACTTTATAAATTAACATTAATAGGAAATGTAAGAAAAGAGCGGGGCGAGGGGAAGCGTGAGCAAAGAGTAGTGCCATTGAGAGCATAAGGAAGAAATGGCTCCCCAAATCTGGCCACCTATGCACAGCATCTCTAGTCCAGCCAATTCAATGACTGAGACACCTTTACAAATGCTTCTGGGACTAAAGTTCTGATTTCAGTACAGCCAGTTCCATTATAGGCTAGTTACCTGTGTGAATCTGACTTGTTTCACTTTTACAATGTCTAATAAAGCTCATCCAGCTGGACATTTGTGCCTTTAAAAATGTGAGCAGAGAAAAAAAAAAAAAGTGAGCAGGCAGTGCCAAGTGGATTTAAATGTGAAATATGACTGATCTGTGAAAAAATCATCTCTGCTACTAGAAATCTATATTGTAGGCCCTCACGCCTTTTCTAGACGCCTGTGGACCACTTCTGCTGGCCTATTCCTGTGTGGTCAGAATCTTTTTATTAGCAAACAGAAAATGTTAAGTGGAGTGCTTCAATTAGACATAGCATGTTGTTGATTACATGCTGTAATACTGATTCATGGAAAATTAGGTACAAATCATTTTGTTGAAATATACTTTGTCCCAAGAGCTCAACTTAACTAATGGTAGCAACACCATGCTTTTATTTTCACTGTTAATTCAATAATGATTGGCTTTGAGGAACTTAGGTAAACAGATGAAAATATTTGCCATTTAAATATCTTGGAAAAATCAAGGACCGGAGATGAAGGTCACAGCATGGTCAATTGAAAGAGTAAATTTGAACTCCTTTTAGAAATTTTAGATATTTTCTATTTTGTCGCAATTCTAACAGTATTAGAAAGGTTAACCTGTTAGTCACTGGAGCTGCAGAAAAAACACAGGTTGATATATTAATGTACCTAGCCTTCCAATGTCAGTTGATTTCCTTCATGAATTAATTAACAAATTTAAAACCAGATTGTTTTATTGATTTATAGTTTTATAGTTTAAAAACATTCTCATTGTCATTCTGTGTGTGCCTGCAATGGGTGTTAAAAACAAATGGGATTGAGAGGATTTGACTCCACCATATATTTTGCGTCCTTGGAGGGACCACAGATTACAAAGTAGATTTCAAAGATCACGTTACATTGGATATTTTCAATACGTTTTGAAATATATATCTGTGTGTGTATATATATATATATATATATATATATATATATATACACACAATGTTTATTTGAGGCTCATGGAAGATAACAAATGTGAATATGCATCGAAAGGTGCTATAAGTTTCTGCTATGTATTCTTTCTGATCACACTTCACAGATTATAACTATTAAGTTTTTACGCTGCATGCTCACGAAGGAAGTCAAGAAGAGATTTTTATTATTTTGCCATTTTTCTTTGTCTAAAAATCAGGAGTTCATTTGTCTAAAAAATGTACACGAAAATTCCACAAGGGACCATTTTACCCATAAGTGCTTTAACCTTTTGGCTGAGGCTGTGTTGGTATGTAAAGCAGGGTGTATGATCTGTTGCGACTTCCCAAGTTCTGTCTCAATTTATTCACAAATTCATAGTTGAGGGACAAAATCAACTCTATGAATATATGTCAGCTCATATCTTCACAGTGGCTAAAAGGAGTGTACAAGTGAAGAAAAAAAATTAGCCCTCTTTGACTGCCAAAAGTCTCTTCTGTATTGTAAAAAAAAATTAATTGCATTCACTGATGACAAGTGTGGGTGAATTTGGCAGACAAGGGGAAAGGACTTTGCTATGTATCTGCTGTTCAAAATCTTCTCATTCTGCTAACACTTTTTCTCTTCATGTCATCAAAAATAATTTTTTACTGATTATGCTGACACCCTCATAATGCCAATTTTTTTCTTACATCTCAGATGTAACTGTCTGTCATAATCTGCATTCAAGTGTGTTTTTTTTAAATGTAGCATATATTTTAAAAAAACTTTTGAAATCAATAAGCTGAAGTTTTACTTTGTTTTATGAATGCCAGTTTATATCTACAAAGGAATGGACAGGGAAAACATTCATTTTCAACCTTCAGAAACTAATTTTATCTTCCTGACCAGTTGATGATATAAAGCATATTAAAGCCATGTTTGTTAGCTGACCACACAAAGTGGTGTAAAATAAGACAATTTTAGAAGGCGAATTATTTCAGTCATTTCACTTGTTCAATGGTTTCCTTCAGGATATTTTTCACTTACAAGACATACATAATCTGCCAACAATAAAAATGGGGAAAATAGAAATTCACTGCAGGTTGTTTCATGTAATAGCCATGTTCCTGAAAATGGAACTGCAAACTGAGTCATATTTTTCCACTGACTTGTTTTACATTAGAAAGTTGTATTCAGTACTTTGTTGCAAATAATATAGTCAATGCCGTATGCTTGGAATAACTCTTAATTCTGTGGTGTTTCTAATATTTTTATCTTTCACTAACTGGCCTATTCTTAAACCCTTTGTTACAAGTTTAAGATTAAAATTAAAGCATGTAGTTTCTGCACCTTCTGAACATAATCCCCCACCTTCTCCTTCTTTGATGATTTTTGCTTGAATTTTTAAAAATTTTAATTGTGTAAATGTACCAAAGTTTTTTGATCCAATCATCCACTGATGGGCACTTAGGCTATTTCCAGCACTTGGCTATTGTAAATAGTGCCGCTATGAACATAGGTGTGCATAGGTTCTTATGAATTGGTGTTTCAGGATTCTTTGGGTATAGTCCAAGTAGTGGAATTGCTGGATCAAAAGGCAGTTCCATTTTTAGTT
>PVIW01009013.1:0-55324 GCA_004026585.1 Noctilio leporinus | reverse complement strand
TTTTTTTTTTTTTTTTTTTTTAATTTTATTGTTGTTGTATTACATCCATCCCCTTTTTGCTCCCCTCTGTCCCCCCACCCACCCACCCATTCCCCCCAAAGTCAATCCCACCTGTTGTCCATGTCCATGGTTCCTTTATACTAGGTTCTTGTCTAAGCTGCTCCCCATCTTTGCCTCTACCTCTCCCTCCCCCTTACCCTGTTCCCCTGACGGGTCGCCCAGTTTCTAATGGACATCTTGAAAAATGTGGGTGGCTTGGGAGAAACAGAGGAGATGGAGCCCATCCTGCTAATGGAAGACTGGGCCTTGGCGGGGGAGGCTTTAATGGAGAGCGTGGGGGTGTTGGAAGGAAGAGGGCAGTCTTCAGCACAGCTCAGAGCACAAGCTGCTGAGCAAGGGGAGGAACTAGAATGGCTGCTCTTGACTCTGGGGGCTTTGGCAAGAGTACTCTGTTCACTTGTCACTGTTCCTAGGTCAGCCCTCACCTCTTTTTGTTCTGAGAGGCCCACTATGGAGAGATTATCTGCTGATTTTTCCTCTAAGCCTCTATTCAAGCACCGGATTTTCAATGTATTATCATCAGAGCAGGTAGCAATCTTTGAGAAATCCGATGGACACCAGTACACAGATGTGACCTCTTGAGAATGATCCAGGAGCACAGTTGGAGGGTGCCAGGGTGTGGACACCAGATATAGGCAGCTTCATCACTTGAGCTACTGACTAAAAACTGGTCCTCAGGACTAAGAATGGATTTAATATAAAAGGTCAAGTTCTGGTGTCCGCTGAAGACAGCCACTAGAGAAATCTTTAATCCAATCATATTGAACATGTAGATGTTGTCATCTGTGCAGTTAGCAAATAAAGTAGAGCAAGCAGAATCCAAAATCAGATTTGAATATCCTAATTTATTTTTATTTTTATTTTTTTTATTTTTTATTTTTTTCATTTAGAAGAAGGAAAGAAACCAGAGGAGAAGTGTAGAAAGGAGTACGTGAAGTAGACAGGGAGTCAAAGGTATGAAAAGATAAAGGAGTAGGAAAGAGCAGATCACTAATGTTACATGGACACCAAAACCAAATTCTCCAAGCCATTGAGCCATGTCAAAAGTTCACCATTTCAGGCATGACTGGTGTGGCTCAGTGGGCTGGGTGTCATCCTACAAACCAAAATGTCACTGGTTTGATTCTTTTTTTCTTTTTTAACATTTTATTTATTAGTTTTCAAAGAGAGGGGAAGGGAGATAGGAAGAGAGGGAGAGAAACATCAATGTACGGTTGCCTTTCACCTGCCTCCAGCTTCAGACCTGGCTGGAGACATGGCTTGCAACCTAGTTATGTTGCCCTGGCTGGGAATCGAAACAGCAACCTTTGGGTTTGCAGGCCAGCACCTTATCCACTGTGCCACCAGCCAGGGCTGGAATATCCTAATTTTTGAGTGCTGCTACCTGGGTATAGGAAAGGCTTGGAGGCTATGGGTTCTTGCCCATAATCAGTATAATTCTTATGTAAATCCCATACTTGAATTACCCCATCCACAGCTCCTGCTGAGACTAATGTATTCTCATCTTGAAAGAGGACCACAGTGACACTCTGCTGGAATTTCCCAGAAGGAACAAGTCCTTTTGAATTCTGTTTCTTCTTAGGTTTTGAAAGGGTTAGTTTGTCTAAGGTACTGTGAGCACCACTGATTTGATTCACTTGCCTATAAAATCCATCTTTTTTGTTGCACCTGGTGTCCCAGACCACAAAGTTGCCATCTCTTCCACCTATACAGAAGACAGCTTTCTCAAACTTAGAAAAGGCAACTGACTTGGGGCTGCATTGATGACCCTTGCATGTTCCAAGCAATTCACCAGCTTTTACATCCCAGAATTTGGCTGATTGATCACCTGCTGCTATAACAAGTTTAAGTTCACCTGGGACCCAAGCCAGGCCAAAGACAGCATTCCAGGGAGCCATCCGTTCTTTAACACACTTCTTTCCGTAGGTTTGTGATTCTGTGTTATATAATCTAACAAACCCTTCTTCATTGGCAACTGCTAGTATATGTTTCATACTGGGAGCAGTAGAGAAGATACATCCAAAAGGGGGAACCGGGACTCCTGTTTCTCCGTAAGAGTTACACTGATAACCAGTTAGAAGGGAGCGTAGAGGGTATTGTGAAGACCATCCATTTCTCTGAACACCAAATTGGGGCTGCCGGAGAACTGAACTGAAGACCATTTGGGCCGGGGAAAATAGCTTAACTGAGGAAACACGTCATAGGAATGTCACCAGGTTCAGCAGGAGTCGTTCAAAGCCTGTGTTCTTACCACTGAAACAGAACATCAGCTGAGGGGTATGTCCTAGAGAGTTCATGTGTCATGCTGGAGCTCAGTAAGAGATGTGCCTAATTATTAATAGAGGACAACTGGGCACATGGGTAAGATATTACAGGATTGAGGGTCAGCTTTTGGGAATTAGAGGGCCCAGGTTCAAATGAAGACTATGCCATTTTCTGCATTAGTCTTGGGCAAACTATTTACCTTTATCGAAACAAAGAAACTACAAAACTTGTTTCTTCATCTTAAAGATGGGCCTAATAGCGTTGTCAACAAGCAGTGGTGGTTGTAAAAATTAACATAATGCACCTGTCTGGTAGCACAGTGAATAAGGTGCTGGCCTGCGAACCCAAAGGTCGCTGGTTCGATTCCCCAGCCAGCGCACCTAACCAGGTTGCAAGCCAGGTCTCCAGCCAGGTCCGTGGCTGGAGGTAGGTGAAAGACAACCATGCATTGATGTCTCTCTCTCCCTCTCTGCCTCTCTCTCTTCCTCTTTCTCTGGAAATAATAAATAAAATCTTGTAAAAAAATTAACATAATGCATATGAAATGCTCAGCATTGTGCATGGCAGATAGTTAGCACTTAGTAAACAAGGGCTGTGTTGCTATTGTTAGTAATAAAGAGGTTTCCTTCCTGAGGGCTGAAATAAGATTAGCCTGTAAAGAAGATGCAGATTTTCTCCCAACTCTGTCCTAGCAAGATGCTTCTCCCTTCCTTCTCAGTGGGCCAGCTTTCTTGGCCAAGGAGACCCTCTGCCTTCTCTATCCCCTGCCTATAATGGCGAGGTTGTGCACTGTGGCTATTCACCCACTCTTGGGAGAGAAATGGTTCATTTTAGGGTTCGAACGTCTCTGCCCTTAGCCCAGCTTGGCCCATCTTCAAAAGGCTGGGAATCAGAGAAGCCTGGTTACAGCTACTTATCTCTCCCAGCCCAGCTATTTCTCCTTTATTTCCCCCACTTTTTGTCCTCTCTCCTCCTCCTGCGAGGTTTTCTTTCTTTCTTTTTTTTTAAGATTTTATTATTTTTAGAAGGAGGGGAAGGGAAAGAAGCAGAGAGGGAGAGAGACATCAATGTATGGTTGCTTTTCACCTGCCTCCAGCCACAGACCTGACTGGAGACCTGGTTTGCAACCTTGTTACGTGCCCTGGCTGGGGAATCGAACCTGTGACCTTTGGGTTCGCAGGCCGGCACCTTATCCACTGTGCTACCAGCCAGGGCTTAGGTTTTCTTTTTCTCTTCTCCATCCTGCTTTCTGTGTTCTCATCAGTTGCTACCACTAATCCAGCACTGGGAATACTTCTAGCATGTGTTAAAAATAAATTTTGTTTTCAGAGACAAGACAGACCTAAGATGTATCTTGAAGAAAGGCCTGACTGCAGGGCTGAGAACCCCCACTGTCTCCACCAGAGCCCATCTCAGCTTCATGTTGGCTTCTTAGGACAGAACCCCTAAATCCCACCTTTACCCCCTGACCCTGACTGAGGACATGGTGCTGGGAGGGCTGGGCTCTTTCTGTCCCGTTAGAGATTTCTCCAATGCGCCTTTTTTTTTTTTTTTTTTTTTCCCAAAGAAAGACCATGCCTTTTTCTTATTTTTTTATTTTTTAATTTATTGATGGAGGGATAAATATCAATGGTTCCATTTATGTATGCATTCATTGGTTGATTCTTTTTTTTAAATTTAATTTTATTGTTGTTGTATTACATCCATCCTCTTTTTCCTCCCCTCTGTTCCCTTTCCCACCCACCCACTCCTCCCCAAAGTCAATTCCACTTATTGTCCATGTCCATGGTTCTTCCATGCTAGTTCATTGACCAAACTGCTCCCCTTCTTTGCCTCTTCCTCCCCCCTCCCACCTCCCTCATTGGTTGATTCTTGTATGTGCCCTGACTGGGGATCAAACCCTGAACCTTGGCATATCAAAACAATGAGCTAACCAACTGAACTACCTGGCCAGGGCTGGTCGGCGTTCTTTGCTCCAGAGCTCCCTTGGGTTGGCAGAGACATCATCCTGGTCTGAAGGCTTCCCCTGCCCCACCCTATTTCCACCAGTTTTCTTTCACAAGTATTTCCTGTGAAACCCCATTCCAGCTCCTGCTTCCCAGAGAACCCAAGAAAATATATTAATCAGCATCACAGCCTTAGGGCTGTATGTGTAGGGCACATACATGAAGGGAAACAGATGACATACATGGGGAAAGGGCTCAGAACAGAAGAAATGTCTGAGCACCTACTGCATGCTAGGCACTGAACCAGGTGATTTATATACATGACTTAATTTAGTCTTCATAATGAAACTGTTATGTAGGTTTCATCAGCTCCATTTACTGTTAAACACACCAGGGATCAAAAAGGTAAGAAACTTGTCTGACATCACCCAGTTACTAAGGGTGGAGCCAGGACAGTTTGACCCTAGACAATTTGCCTCTACAGTGTTTGAATTCTTTCTGCTACTGTGCCCAGTGTGTAGCGAAGGGCAAGGCTACTCCCCTCCCTAAAGGCTCAGTACTTTAGGGCTTTCATCAGTACCCTGTCACTGTCAGAGCCAGGAGAATCATTCAGTGTGTTGTATAGGAAAGAAATTAGAACCCTTCACCTCACTCTATAAACACCTTTCAAATCTTCTATTCTGATCAACCCCTTTCCCCACATCCAGTTTCAGACAAAGAGCTCAACTAAGCCTAACAAAAGTAAAAGTCATGATGATTATTATAAAGTAGTGGTAATATAAGGGTAGCTCACACTTAACATAATAGCTCACATGATACACACCTTTTCATTCACACACATCCACGCATTTTCTTGTTTAATATTTGTTCTTCCATCTGCCTTGCAAAGGCCTATCTCCCCTTGTGAGAGTTCTTGCGGGTCTGTCCTCCTGCTGACCCTGAACTTCAAGGAGGCGGCAGATGCTCCCCTGCTACTCAGCCCTCTGGCTGTACTTTGAGCCTCAGAGGGACAGGCAGGTACATGATTTTCTGCCATGTTACAAATAGGGAAACACGAAGGAGTAACGTGGGTTGTATGTGTTATGTAGGATGGCTATATGGGCCTTGATATCTTCCTGTGCTTTGGCTCAAAGGAAATGATAAACATGATTCAGCGTTTGTTGTACTCTGTCTCATGGGAATTTCATTTAGCCTCTTGATATATAAATGTTAGATCTGACCTGCAAGAAGAATGTTAATATTGCTACCATGTGTCAAGCATTTTACATGCGTTTGTTCTTTCATAGCTTTTGTGGTTGTCCCGTTTTACTTATAAGCACACAGATTTAGAGAGGTTAAGCAACTGGCTTAAGATCACACAGCTAATTAGCGGCAGATTTAGAGTCAAGCCTAAACCCTTCAAACTCCAAAGGCTGCTCTATGTATCATCCTAATAGCTTTGGGAAGAAATAGGCTCATGATGCCCTGGAGTTTAATATTTTAAAATAGATATTAAAGCTATTCGATAGCTGTTGTATCATCAAAACAATTTGGTGAGATAGATAATATGTTCCATCTTATGACATCCTTCCCCATTTTACTCCTCTTTCTCCTCCCCCACTGCTCCTTTCAAGGCCCAACTTCTAAAATAAAATGACTCCTCACATCCCAGTCCCACCTCAGAATACTTCCATTGGGCTTTCATTGCTGGTTCTTGTCACAGAACCAGCTCATGTCGTTGTCCCTGATGACCTCCATGTGGCTAAGGTCACTGGATTTCCTTCTCCCCCACCCCCAACTTTTCCAGATTTTTAAGGAATATTTGACCCAGTCGATCCCTTCCTCCTTTTAGGAAGAATGTTTTCCCTTGGTTTTGAGGACACCACACACTCATTTCACCTTTCTTGCGATCCCTTAGTCTCCTTCACAGGTTCTTTTTATATGCTGGGGCACATATTACCAGTGCACATATTACCAGCTGTTTATGTGAGAGCCATTACTTCCTGCTTCCCTATGAATAAAACGCCAGTGTTACTTAGGCCAGCAATGTGCCCAGCTCAAAGTACTTCCTTTTCTTAACTCACCTAGAGTTAGTGGTGGATATTTGTGATAGTTCTAGACAATGAAGAAGCTGGTTCAGTAAAAGCTTCTAGGACTACTTTTGTTTCTTGAGAAAAAGGGGCTGACTTGCCCTGTGCTTCTCTCCTTCCTGCCTCAATTATGGTTGTGTGTCTACAAGTGCTCTCATCTTGTGACCATGAAGCCCCAGCTGAACGATAGAGGCTTACATGTAAAGGTGGTAGAAGGCTAAGATAAAAGAACTGAAGTCCCCCAAAGTATCATTGGTCAGCTGCTCCATCCTTCGGCAGCCCAGTTTCAGATTTCACATTATGTGAGACTACACCCTGCCTGTTTTAGACACTCTACCTATGTCTTTGTTATTTGCTATTAAATACATTCTGATTTGACATATTATCTGGCCTCCGAATGTTAGAAACACCCAGGATTTAGACATTGGAACCTCTTATTTTTTAATCTTTTTAATGGTATATAGATACTGGGAGAATAAAGCCCTCACTAGGCGACTTCGTACATTCCCTTAGCTTTAAATAATAATTGGACATCATTATTCCTTTGCCTAAATCGCTGTCTACCAATTGCATCTCACCTTCTCCTCTCAGCCTCACTTTAGTTTTCATCTGTGGCTGGGATGGGCAGGCCCAGGTGGGCTTCAAGTCAATTTATAACATAGCAGATGCCTGCTGTGCACACCTGGATAGGGCATGGTGGGGTGCTTTGCTTTCTCTTTCGGGATTCCTTTAAATTTGCAGGTCAGGCCCTGGCTGGTATGGCTCAGTGGATGGGCAACAGCCTGTGAACCCAAGGGTCACTAGTTCTATTCCCAGTCAGGGCATGTAACCAGGTTGCAAGCCAGGTCCCCAGCTGGAAGCAAATGAAAGGCAACCAGACAGTGATATTTCTCTTCCTTTCTTCCTCCTTTCCTGGTCTTCTCTCTGAAAATGAATGAATAAAATCTTTTTAAAAAATGTTTGCAGGTCAGTAGAAAGCTTAAAGCAAAGGAAAAACAGCCCCACCTCTAGTTGATCAGGACACCAGTTCTGGGAGGCTTGCTGTAAGGAGGTGGATGAAAGAAGCCCCACTGCTTCTGCTGGTAAGTGTAAGTTGCTTTTCATCCTTCCCTACTTTTATCTCTTAATTGCTCCCCTTTCCTGGGATCATTCCAAGTTAACTACCTGCAGGTAGGTTTTCATCTTAGATTTTGTTTTCTCCCCCAACCAAGCTAAAGGATCCTATACTGGCTTTCCTTGTCCCTTGGAATCACTTGCCAACGAATTGCTGCTCACCTTCTCTGTCTTATCTCACTCCACTCTCCCATCCTGTACCATACAGTGTGGCATTGCCCCTCCAAGTTTCCTAAATACATACAAAAATAAAAATGTTCAGGAAGGGTAGCAGAGTATGCCACCCCAAAATATGTCTCTTTACCGTAAGGATTATTTTGAGCTGATTATTTAGGGGAGTGGGGGGGAGTCCAGGAGAAGTTCTAAAAACAGTAGAATTTACCCTTTTGTAACAGAAATTTACATTTATAAGGGAAATCTCCATTTATTGGGCATCTCCCTGTCTGTACCAGGAAGTGGATGGCTGTAAGCCAAAAGAAGCTCATTGATAGATAAGGCACCAGATGTAAATCTGCATACAACCTTACGTACTCTTCCTGATAAACTCCAGTAACTGGACTCCCTATCCATCAATATCTTTCTTTTGTCTTTAGCTAAAGTGGTATTAAAGTGCTGGCTTGAGTCATTTCTGGGAGTTGCTCAGTTATCTGGGTTATCTCCCATATATATCTATGTTATTAAACTTTTGTTTTTCTCTTGTTCACTTGTCCTTTATTACCTCTCAGCTGTAGAACTTAGATAAGTAGATAAAATGATTTCTCCTCCCCTACACCAGTTTGTGAATTTCAGCTGGAATTTATTGGGGCCGGAGAACCAGGGTTGTCCATCCCCAGAATATGTAGGTGCATCCAGGGACAAAGGCTCAGTGCTAAAGAGGGCTTGAAGGGCAGAGAATCAGAGCTAAGGGGGGAAGGAGCACCGGGCCCCCTCTTCCCTCCAGGGATCTTTCTGTATAAGATGAAGCCCATTGGAACTAGGACACTCTTGAACCACCTGACTTGCTCAACAAAGGTGTTGTACTGACATTCCTTTCTTGCAGAGCTCCCTTTCCTCTCTACCAGGTGGTTCCTTGTTCTACTTCCATTCTGTCAGGATAACTTTGTCTTAGATGTATTACGGTTAATCACATAACTTGGAAATGGCTCATACATTCTCATATGTTGTGTGTGGGTTGAGACATATCCTAGTCTTCCTGATGGAAGCTAGATTTCTGGGTTTTGTCAACAACACATTTCTAATTAGTTTTTGTAAATTTTATCTGTCATTGTCAAATTAATGCAGTGCCTTGTGGAATATTTGAAAAATACAGTAAGTGTCCAGAAGCAAACAGGCAAACCATAATTCCACTGGAAATATTTTTTTTTTTTCTTTTTTTCTTTCTTTTTAGTGGAATGTTTCATACATTTGCAAGTCATCCTTGCACAGGGGTCAAGCTAATCTTCTCTGTATCATTCCAATTTTTAGTATATGTGCTGCCAAAGCGAGCATGTTTGTTTTTTTCTTACATACGGTTTCTCTATACATAAAACTGTAACTGAGCAAACTGGGGCTCAACCAAGTGATGCCTTGACATATGACCCAACAATTAGTGTTGAAGGAAATTGGTTTTTATTAACAGGGTTCCAGTCTTGGAGGGGCTGGACGCAATCCTACTCAGAGCCTTCCTCCCCCACAAGACCCAGCATTTCCCTTGCTCCCAAAAACCATGCCCCAGAAGTTCCCCATATCCTTATCTGTTCCTAAGCTGGCTATGCAAACAGACTCCATCCCCTCTGAAATGTGCACTGGTGGGGTTCAGAGTTGCCACCCTCTTGCAGCAGCTCTCTCCTTCAGGGTCTAGGCATCGCTGTTCTCAGCCTCATGCAATGGTTCAGGAAAACCGAATCACATTAACACTAGATCAAGGCAGAGTCCAGGAAGGAACACGTGTTAAGAGAGTGGCTACTCGATACATCCTTCAGAGAAGCAGAAGTCTGCAACTCAGCATTCCTGGTCACAGTTCAGTTCCAAGCATCTCCCACAAATTCTTGCTTGGCTGGGCAGATCTCTGTACAGCTTGATCAGCTCCGCCATGGTCTTCACCTTCTTATTCCAGACCTCATAGCCAACTTCCATCCATACCATTTCGGATCGTATGGCTTCTTCTTCCTCTCTTTTAGCTTGCCTTTATTTTTTTAAAAAGATTATTTATTTATTTATTTTCAGTGAGAGGGAAAGGGAGGGAGAAAAAGGGAGAGAACCATCAAAGTGTGAGAGATATATCAATTGGTTGCTTCTCACACACCCTCAACTGAGGGGCCTGGCCTATGACCCAAGCATGTGCCCTGACTGGGAATTGAACCAGCAATATTTCGGTTCACAGGCTGGCACTCAATTCACTGAGCCACACCAGCCAAGGTTCAACCCACCCTTATTTTAAATGTTTGGCTTCGAACTTCCTGTGTGACCTCATATCTGGCCCCTCCTATGATGAGCCATTTTTGCCAGTTCCCCCAAACCTTTTACCTTCTTTTGGCTGCCAACTTCAGTCAGGGCAGGAGTTCCCAGCAACATATGAGGTAAGTGCCTGCCCCCTGCCTCTCCCGCAGTTTCTGTATAAGTTATGTCAAGAGTCCCTGAATGCTATCAGAGCCACATCTTTCACCCTGAGTGGCAGACTGCTTTCTTTGAGAAAGGCATAGCTATTAATTTGCAATTGTTAGGCAAAGTGTGTTAAATGAGGTATCATCCACTTCCTCCTTCCCTCAGTCCAGGGCTGTGGGGAATATACTCTGCTATTTTCAGGGGACCCTTGCTCTGCACCCTGTTACAAAACTCCCAACATGCTTTAAAACTCACCTAGAGCGTGGGTGACTTGCAAAGTTGACTGCTCTCATCCAACCTCCCAGCAGGCCTGCCAGTGCCTCTGCAGTGGGAGTGGGCATGGGACCCAAGCAGATCCAATCAGTTCCTTCCCAGGGATTGATATATGGCCTCTGGGAGTAGAAAGCTTCCTTTTTCTACCAGAACTGCTAGGCTTGGGTTTGAAATGACTGGCAGTACAGGTGGACATTTTTCTATGATAAAAGAAGCCTATTGTAGTGAGAGGATGAAAGAAATTCACAGAATTAAGAATAGCCAGGGGAGGGGGACACAGGGGAGCAAAAAGGGGATGAATGTAATACAACAACAATAAAATTAAAAAAAAAAAAAAAAAAAAAAAGAATAGCCAAAACATGAAGAGAAAAAAAAAAGGAGAAAAGATCAAGAACTATTGGTCACATGTAAGCAACCTGCATTTTTGCAACCCAGTCATATTCATGGACTTCCCTATTTATAGGAACCAGTAAACTCCTTTTATAAAAAAATTAATTTTAATTGAGTTTGTAATATTTGAACTAAGGTAGTCATGAATAGTACAGTGCTTATAGATATCATCTCATGTAATCCTTCAACCCTTCTGTGAACTGCATGTTAGCCGTGTTTTACAGATAAGGAGACTGAACTTTAGGAAAGCTAAATATTTTGCTTAAAATCCTTTGGGCAGGGAGTTTATCTAAAGCTAAACCGGAATTCTTATTTTTGTTATATTAGTTACATTTTTATTTTTAAATAATTATTTTAAAAGGGTCAGTTCGTTGATTACATTTATTTGCTGCTAGGGCTATTAACCAATCCCTAGCATAATGATACCTTATTTTTACTTTATTAAAGGGTGCCAGGGTGGAATAAGATAGGCAACCTCTCTGGGCAAAATAAGTTTGGCCACAGAACTTAGGGAGGGCCCGTGGAGTTACCCTTTATAGGAGGAGCCTGCTGTAAGGATTCTCCCTGCCCCACCCCCTAGCCTGGCTTGTGTCTCTTCAGCATGAATGATATTCTTAAGGTGAATTGAGCATGTGAACATAACATATATTCTCCTCATAATCAGTGACTTGTGACAGTCATGGTGTGGAGAGGGTGGGAATGAGCTTCAAGAAGGACCCAGAAATCACCTGTAAAGGACCTGCTCCACCCTCTCCATCCCTGAGAATCCACCTTTCCTCCTGGAATTCTTTGACATCACTCTCTGCATATTTTCCTCTCGGAAAATATTGATAGTATAGTGGTTGTGACACCTGAAAATCCAGTGTTCATTCTGCCTGTCATCTATCAGACCCAGTAAGCAGAGACAGGGATTGGATCTTTATTCAGATGGTGATCTGAGCAGATAGTGGGTTTGTACTCTTACAGATTGTCTTAAATTCCATTATAAATGGACCCTTTTTGTAAGGAGAAGAACACTGTAGGCAAGGGGTTTGTAATTCAGGGGAAAAGTTAATCAGATAAAAGCTACTGCATTCTTTCACGAGTGTCCTGGGCGGTGGTCATCTCACTCTGGAGGATAATGGCTTAGATACCATCTTGATTGCTTGCAGTCTTCCTGAGGCACAAAGGTGGAACTGCTCAGGGTGTCCTGGAGTCACTGTGGGTCACTCCAGTTCCTGAAAAAAATAGCTTTTTACATACATTGATTACTAAGCTTATTGAATGTTACCTGAAACTAAAAATTTCCAACATTTGAGTCCCCCATCATTCATCTGAGTTTCCTAGGGTTGCTGTAACAAAGTACCACAGACTGAGTGGCTTAAAACAATAGAAATTTATTCTTTCACTATTCTGGAGCTTAGAAGTTCGAAGTCACAGTAACAGCAAGGTTATGCTTCCTATGAAGTCACTAGGGAAAAATCAGTTCTCCCTTGATTTTTTTCAAGTTTCTAGTGGCCTCAGTTCTTTGGCTTATGATAGTATAACTTCAATCTTTGCCTGTGGTTCTTCTGTTTGTTTGTTTTTAAAGATTTTACTTATTATTTTTTGAGAGAGGAGAAGGGAGAGAGGCAGAGAGGGAGAGAGACATCACTGTATGGTTGCCTTTCACCTGCCTCCAGCTACAGACCTGGCTGGAGACCTGGCTTGCAACCTGGTTATGTGCCCTGGCTGGGAATCAAACCAGCGACAGGTAGGTTCGTAGGCCAATGACTACCCAGTGGGCCACCAGCTAGGGCTTTCACACAGACCTATCTTGATACTAACGTTCAATGTCTATTGATAATGGTTGTTTTTCTCTTCCTATATGGGAAAGTGGTAGAGGGACCACCTTCACAAAGGGAAATTTATGACCTGCTTTTGAAGTAGATGGGGGAAGAGTCTTAAAAAGTCTTCTCTTTTTGCTTTTGCTGTTCTTAATTGCCTTCCACTCAAAACAACTCTTATGCCAAAGTGGCTTATATTAGGGTAAAATATCCTGATCCCCTTGAAAACAAATTAATTGATGAAGTTTATCAATTATGAATATGTTTCTATTGATAGAATCATGGAGTTCTATGTATGCAAAGACTTGAGAAACTATTTCTACATGTTTATTTTAGAGCTGAGGCAGCTGGGGCCCAGGGACTTCCAGAAACTTGCTACTATTTGTCCCCGGCCTCGAATCCTTCCTGGCTCCTCATTACATACAGGGTGGTGCAAACATAACTCTACAGTTGTGAGTATGTGAAACACAGAATTTATTCTTATTTATTTATTTTAAAATATACATTATCTGTATATTGTATTATGTGTTCACCACCCCAAATCAAGTTATTTGTTGATTATTGTATTATTATTATTTAAGATTTTATTTATTATTTTTTGAGAGAGGGGAAGGGAGAGAGGCAGAGACAGAGAAAGACATCAGTGCGTGGCTGCTCCTACCTGCCCCCCCAGCCACAGACCTGGCTGGAGACCTGGCCCGCAACCTGGCCATGTGCCCCGGCTGGAAACTGAACCAGTGACCCCTGGGCTCGCAGGCTGGCACCCCATTCACTGTACCACCAGCCAGGGCCTATTGTATTATTTTCTACGCGAACAACTATAAACCTACTTTTGCCCCACCCCGTAGAATAAATTTTAAACACAGTACGTAGTTTCCGCAGGTCTGTCTGCCTTTCCAGACTCATTTCCTATCATTCACTTCTCTCTTTGGTTGCCCTTGTAAAAGCAAACTTCTTGTAATCCCTCTGTGCACATCATATATTTTATGTCTTGGTGGTTTTGCCCATGCAAGTTTTTCCCTGACTAATTTGCACCCAGGCATGAGCTTCTCCCAGAAACCTTCTCCAAACTCCCAGATTGCTCTAAACCCCCATTACTTTGCCTTCATACAACTTTGTGCATCCATCTGACATAGCAATTGCTCTGAATATTGAAATTAATGGACTCTCCCAACTATAAGTCTCTTTAGCTCAGGGATCATGCTGATTTACCTTTATGAACCCAAACATAGCAGTGTCTGGCATATGACAGATACCCACCTAATGTTTATTAAAATAAACTGAATTGATTTTACTCACAAGTTAATGGAATAATCAGGATAATTATTATGCTTTATCTACTTCCTCATACTGCAGTTTTAAAAATAAGTTCTATTCCAAAATTTAATTAATATTAGTAAAATCTATGAGTAGACATTTTCTCATTTTTCAATTACTAGGTTGCCTCTTATTTAAGAACATGCAATTTCCTTCTTAAGCCTACAGACCACCTCGTTATGTTTCTCTTTCATGAATGTATGTGTCTGTGAAAGAAATCACACTTATGTTTCTGGCCGTTTCTTACTAGTTTACAACACAATTCAGTCCTACATAGCACACATTAAGGTAGGGAACATCAGAAATTAGTAAGAAGGTTCCACTATTTTTGATCATTTAAAAAAGAAACTGTTTTCATCTAATATTTCTTGTAAAAAGCCATGGTTTAGAACAGAAAGATCTCATTACAAAATTCCCCCTTTTCTCTCTACTTTATCAATAACTGACAACTAAAACATAAGAGATGAACTTACCTTAACTAACCACTGACAGAAAAAGCACCTAAAATCCCTTTTGGTGTAAACCCCACCGTGCTATCAATTTTAGAAAGTACTTACCATTTCGAGACTTCAAAAGCTATGGTAGTAAGAAAACATTAAAAAACACAGTCTGAATGCTAAAAAATTAGGGGAATCTTAGTTTAGTTTTATTTGTTATTTTAAGTTATATTTTATTGATTAAGCTCTATGGTTGTCCATATTTTTCCTCTTTTGTCCCCCTCCATCCAGCAGCCCCCACTCCCACAGGCAATTCCCACACCAGTGTTCATGTCCATGGGTCATGCATAGAAGTTCTTTCACTACTCTACTTCCTATACTGTACCTTACATCCCCCATGGCTATTCTATAGCTATCTATTTGTACTTTTATGCTGTTGAGGTCCTCACTAAGTTCCTTGGGCATCTTTATAACCCATGTTTTGAATTCTACATCTGATAGATTGCTTATCTCCATTGTGTTTAGGTTTTTTTCCGGAGTTTTGTTCTGTTCTTTCATTTGGGCTGAGTTTCTTTGTCTCCTCATTTTGGCAACCTCCCGTGTTTGTTCCTATGTATTGAGTAGAGCTGCTATGACTCCTTGTCTTAGTAGCATGGCCTACTGTAGTAGGTGTCCAGTAGGGTCTAGTGGCACAGCCTCCCCTATTATCCAAGCTGGGGACTCGAGATGTGCCCTTTGTGTGGGCTGAGTACACGCTCCTCTTTTAGTTGAGCCTTGGTTGCTATTGGCAGGTTAATGAGAAGGATTTACCCAGGCCAGACAGCCACAAGGACTAGCTGTGACCACTGACCACCAACCTCCATCCTCTGTGGAGAATCAGCTGTGCAGGGGCAGGGTAGGGTGTTGTTGCTTCAGTGTGGTCTGTAGCTGTCCACTGGGTGCACAGGCAATGGGGTTTCCCAGGTGGTGCAGGCCAAGGTCACCTGTGCTTTACTCAGGGCCACCCTGCCTAAGCTATAAAGCAACCTGAGATACTGCTAGTTGTGCTGGCTTGGAGATTTCCCAGGTCCAATCAAGCTGTAATTCTAGGCTGGCTGCTGCTAGTGCCATGCCTAGGGACACTTAGCAAGAGGTACAGGGGCCTAGGGGTTCACTGAGGCTGGCTTTTGCTTATTTGAGAGGATTTAGGATGTTGTAAAGCATAATCCAAGACCAGTCATTCATATGGAAAAGCCACTGTTAACAGTGGCTGTTAAATTGAGTGGGACAGAGCATCAGGGGATCTCTTGAGCAGGACAGTGTTATCCAGGTTGATGGAGGCTCAGCTGGCTCTGTAGCTCTGTTGGGGCAGGGGCTCAGAAAAGGGATAATGACCTTTGTCTACTTTTTTTTCTTTGGTCTGGGAGAAAGCTGTACCCCAGGTTTCACCTTGATTTTAGATACTTCTCTTCCTTCCTATGCCACTGGTGCCTTTCAAGCTGCTATCCCAATGCAGGAGCTCAGAAGGAGTGAGTTTGAATAAGTCTGTGTGTGGGTTCTTTAAGAGAAACTGCTTGGGACTCCAGAAGTTTCTTCTTCTGACTCAATCCCCACTGTTTTTTTTTAACCAGAAGTAATGGGGCTTCTCTTCCTGGCATTGGGACCCCTGGGCTGGGGGACCTGGTGTGGGGCTGGGAATCCTTGCTATTAAGATATCCCTTCCAAATTTTTATCCACCGCATGTGGATGTGGTACCAGTCTGTTCCATGTCTTCACCCTTCTTACCCATCTAGATAGATGTGGTTTCTTTAATTTCATAGTTATCAGACTTCCATTCCACTTGATGTCAGATGGTTCTGAGTGATGGTTGTCCTATAATTTTGTTGTAATTTTTAAAAATTAATTAATTAGTTTTTGTTTTCCTTTTTTAAAGATTTTATCTTATTACTTTTAGAGAGAGGGGAAAGGAGAGAGGCAGAGAGGGAGAGAGACATCAATGTATAGTTGCCTTTCACCTGCCTCCAGCTTTGGACCCGGCTGGATACCTGGCTTTGCAACCTGGTTATGTGCCCTGGCTGGGAATCGAACCAGAGACCTTTTGGATTCTCAGACTGACACCTTATCCACTGTGCCAGGGCCCTAAATTTATTTTTTATTAAAAATATTTTTGTTGTAATTTTAATGTGGTTGTGCAAGGAAGCAAGCTGTTGCCATCTTGACTGGAAGTTAGTTTAATTTTAAGTAATTAACTTTTATTCACACTTTAAGATAACTGCTAATAAAATGTAACCAAAATTTTGAAATAAATATAAGAAATTTCTAATTTCAACTAAAATTAAAAGAAAAAACCTAAATTGGAATCTTGAAATTATAATGTTTGGTTTGCTACATATACAGGGTAGCAAGAGAACTCCTCCTAACTTCAGATGCTCAAAAATCATTTTAAAATAGATGGTTTGTCACTATCTCAATTTTAACTATCAACACTAATTCAAATGGGTCAAAAATAAAACTTTAAAATGAAATATGAAAGTACCATAGAAGAAGGATGAATGAAAAATAATTTTGGAATAGATAAAAATTTTCTAAATATGCCACAAAATGTTGGGGCAATGTGAAAAAAAATTTGTTGCAAAGCATGGGATAAATATAAAGTTAATATTGATAATTCACAAAAAACTCTACATATCAATAGTAAATAATGATGAGGGATATAACTAGGCAATTCATGAAATAAAAAAGGTAATAATAATCACATTTATATACTTATTAGTGAGAGAAATGACTTTAATAATTGAAGAATGAAAGTAATATATTATTTCTCTCATATTGTCAGAGGTGAAAAATTGAAAAATAGAAGTGGATAAGTAAATATCATCATGTATTTATTGCTTGTAGTTGATTTCACCTATCTGGATCTCAGCGATACAGTGTATGTACCAAAATTTAAAATACACACTATTGTTAACCTCCAAATTTCTTTTTTTTTTTTTTTTTTTAAGATTTTATTTATTATTTTTAGAGTGAAGGCCAGGGAGGGAGGAAGAAAGGGAGGGAAGCATCAATGTATGGTTGCCTTCACCTGCCTTCAGCTAAGGACCTGGCTGGAGACCTGGTTTGCAACCTGGTTTTGTGCCCTGGCTGGGAATTGAACCATCGACCTTTGGGTTTGTAGGCTGTTGCCAATCCACTGAGCCACACCAACCAGGGCTTCATTTTTTATATATTGTTTTATCCTAAGTGCAATGATATGGATATTAATGCTTACTGAAATATTTTAATTTCTCTTATGTTTTAATTTTTATTTAAACTGTACATGCACATAATGTTAAGAGTGAAGTAGTTCTATAAGACTTTTTGCTAAAAACAGCAAACCCTGATCATCCCTACCCAATTCCTGCTCCACAGACACTTTCAGTATTTGAATTGATTATTTCTGTATTTGTTTTCATAATGTTAAATAATAAGTCACATGTTCATTTCTTGAATTCTTAGTTTTAGGAACCATCAATTTATTTCCCAGGAGGGGACTGAGACCATAGCTCTCTCACAGCCCTCTGCCCCCCAACCCTCCAAGGACATACATACTCCTTTTTCTTCTCAATTTCTCAATAGTTTTTTTTTTTAAATATTTTATTTATTATTTTTAGAGAGAGGGGGAGAGAGGCATCAGTGTATGGTTCCATTTCACCTACTTCCAGGTATGGACCTGGCTGGAGACCTGGCTTGCAACCTGGTTATGTGCCCTGGCTGGGGAATCGAACCAGGGACCTTTGGGTTTGAGGGCGGCGCCTTATCCACTGAGCCACCAGCCAGGGCCAATTTTTCAATAGTTTAAAACCCTCATTTAACTGGGTCAATATTCAGTGTGTGCATTATCAGTAGTATGTAAATGCTAATTGAACTTAGCCATACAATATACTATAATGTGATTTAGTTTTTATTCCTTTCACAAAATTCGTTTTTCCTGTCAATAATTGCCTTTTTATCACCTATTCATTTTCATCTCAAACTTGATTTTTTAAAAAATATTTTATTTATTTTTTTCAGGTAGAGGGGAAGTGAGAGAGGCAGAGGGGGAGAAAGACATCAATGTATGGTTGCCTTTCACCTGCCTCCAGATAAGGACCTGGCTGGAGACCTGGCTTATAACCTGGTTATGTGCCCTGGCTGGGAATGGAACCAGTGACCTTTGGGTTCACAGGCTGGCACTTATCCACTGAGCCACCAGCCAATGCTCAAACTTGATTTCATATAAACATTTTTTATTGATTGATTTTATTTTTTTAATTTTTAAAGATTTTATTTATATTTAGAGAGAGGGAAAAGAGGGAGAAAAAATGGGGGAGAGAAACATTGATCAACTGCCTCTCACAAGCCCACAATCATTGGAGACCTGGCCTATGTCCTAGACTGGGAATTGAACTGGCAACTTTTTGGTTCTCAGGTCAGCACTCAATCTACTGAGCCATACCAACCAGGCTATTGATTGATTTGACAGAGAGAAAGAGAGAAGAGAGGAGAGGGAAGACAGAAGAGTGGAGTGGGGATAGGGGAGGGGAGAAAAAGAGAGAGATCAACCTGTTGTGCCACTTATCTGTGCTTTCAATGGCTGACCCTCAAATGTGCCCTATGGGTCAACCTCAGAACCCTAGTGTGGTGGGACAATGCTCCAACTAACTGAGCTGAGCTACTAGGCCAGGGCTCAAACATGCTTTCATTTGAATGGGTTAATAGTTTGAAGAAATCTCACTGTAAACACATTGGGGGAAATAACAGGGTGTCCCAAATATGCAACTGCAGACCTGATTACATAGTGAGGTTCTCTTAGATAATGTACACACTGAATATTGACACAGCAGTGGTTGAGAGTAGGCACTTGAATCCTAGTTCTTCCACTTTCCAGCTAGTAAGTTTTTTCACCTCTGTGAGCCATAGTGCTTTCATCCGAAAGATGGTGATATCAGAAACTACACTGCGGTTTTACTGTGAGGAATAATGATTAAATGAGTAGCAGTGTTGGGCATGAAGTAAATGTTTATTAAGAGCTGCTACTTTAATTATTCTATGAGAGTAAAAGTAGTACGAATTCAAGAGGCTAATTTCGTTTCAAAAATTTATTACTAACATTTTCCCTTAATCTTTTTCCTGATTAAGCAATGCATATTAATTAATAGAAAACTTGAAGAGCACACTAAAGTATAATAAGGCACGAAAGAAAATGTGTCATTATCCCACTATACAGAGGTAACTGTAATTAATGTGTTGGCATATTTTGTACCAGTATATTTTTTAGAAACAATTTTTTTGTAATTTATGTGATTACCATGATACTGTTTATACTATTTTGAATTCAGCTCTTTTTGTTACATAACATGATATTGAAAAATTTTTGGTATCATTTAAAAATCTTTATTTGCATACTTTTAAGATGAAAATTGCATAGTATTCCAGTGTCTTGCTATAAGGTGAAAACAACCATCCCATCTGAGAGGGTTCTTGGATGCAAAACTTTTACTGGAAAGTCCAGGGCAAACCAGGATTGAGTTGTTCTACTTTTACACATTCTTCTAATTGGATAATTAGGTTTTTCCCCCATTTTTTATTTCCACTCACCCCCATTCCCCCCATTTTTTAACTTTATAAACAGCACTGATGAGAATTTTTATAGCAATTAATGGTCTTTCAAATTGTTTTTATAATAACTGCCCTCCTCTAATTCTTGAGGACAGAAAACCAAGTCTTTTGGCATAGATTTTTCTGTTTAACCCACGGGACCTAGAGCAGTTGTTATATAGATACTTAATAAATTTGGTACCAACTAACTGACTGGCTGTTTATTATTGTTGTAGGTTGAATTGTATCTCCCCAAAAAGGTACGTTGAAATCCTAACACCTGGTTCCTGTGAATGTGACCTTTGCAGATATACATAATTAAGATGTAAATCAGGATGAGGTCACACTGTATTAAAGGTGATGGGAGAGGATAAATTCAATATCTCTAGTGTCTATATAAGGAGAGAAGTGACAGCCCTGATTTGTGTGGCTCAGTGGGTTGGGCATTGTTCTGCAAACTGAAAAGGTTGCTGGTTCAAGTCCCGGTCAGGGCACATGCTTGGGTTGCAGGCCAGGTCACTAGTTGGAGGCATGTAAGAGGCAACTAATTGATGTTTCTCTTGCACATGAATGTTTCTCTTCTCTTTTTTTGCTCCCTTACCCTCTCTCTAAAAATAAAAAAATACAACTTTAAAAAAAGGAGAGGTAATGCAGAGACAGATCACAATGAAAGGGGACTGCTATGTGAAGAGACAGACACACAGAGGTAAGGTGGCCATGTAATGACAAAGAGCAGAGCTTGGAGTGATGTAGCTGCAGGCCAGATGTCTTGGTCTGTTCTGGCTGCTGTAGCAAAGTACCACAGGCTGGGGGTAGGATTTCAACATATATGGAATTTGGAGGACATAAACATTCAGACCATAGCACCAAGTAACACCAAGTATTGCTGGCAGCTACCAAAAGCTAGGAGATAGAACATGGCCTTGCTGATATCTCAGTTTTAAATTTCTGGCTTCTAGAACTGTGGGAGAATAAATTCTTCTTCTTAAAAAAAATTCCACTGCTGTGTACTTAAAAAAATTTTTTTTATTTACTCATTTTTGTGAGAAAGGGGAAGGGATGGAGAAAGAGACAGAGAAACATCAATGTGTGGTTGTCTCCTGCATGCCCCCTTTTGGGGACCTGGCCACAACCCAAGCATGTGCCCTGTCTGGAATTGAACCAGAGACCCTTTGGTTCACAATTTGGCCCTCAATCCCCTGCACCATATCAGCCAGGGTAGTGTTCTTGTTGTTTTACACCACTCAGCTGGTTGGATTTTATTACAGCAGACCTAGGAAACGAATAGAACAGGTGTCTTGTGTGAAAATGGAAGACACTAATGTCATAAACCTACCAATATACATGTAACTGTGTAAGCAGAATGCTCCTAAATTAACTGGATTTTTAGTCCATTTATGCTGCTGTAACAGGATACCATAAACTGAGTGACCTATTAAAAATAGAAATTTATTTCTCTCAGTTTTAGGGGCTTGGAAGTCCAAGAACAAGGCATTGCCAGATTTGGTGTCTCATTAGGACCTGTGTCCTAGTTCATATTTGGGCAGCTGTCTTCTTGCTGTGTCCTCACTTGGCAGAAGGGAGAGGGTACTGTTGGGGGGAGGGAGTTCTCCTTTATAAGGGCACTAATCCCATTCATGAGGGCTCCACCCTTATGACTTAATAATCCCTAAAGGCCCTATCTGCTAATACTGTCATCTTGGAAGGAAAGGCTAATTTTTGATTATGCTATCACATTTGTCCCAATTTCTTTTCCCTTTGCTCCCCTCCACTCAGGATTCCCCTTCCCTTCCACAATCCCACCCCCTTAGTTCATGTCCATGGGTCATACTATAAGTTCCCTGATTTCACCCTTTCCTATACTATTCTTAATTTTGCCCTATTTTGTACCCACCACATGTTTCCTAATCTCTGCACTGTTTCCCCATTTTTCCCCTTTACCCCTCTAGCTGATAACCCTCCCGATGATGTCCATACCTATGATTCTGATCCTATTCTGGTTGTTTGTTTAGTTTTTATTTATTTATTTATTTATTTATTTATTTTAAAGATTCCATTCACCATCTTTCAGAGAGAAGGGCAGGGAGGGAGGAAGAAAGGGAGAGAAACATCAGTGCATGGTTGACTTTCACCTTCCTCCAGCTATGGACCTGGCTGGAGACCCAGTTTACAACCTGGTTATGTGCCCTGATTGGGAATCAAACTTTTGGCTTTGCAGGCTAGTGTCATTCCATTGAGCCACCAGACAATGCTGTTTTTATTTTTTAAGGTTCTGTTGTTTCATATTTGTGTTCATAAAATTTTTAAAAAAGATTTTATTTATTTACTTTTAGAGAGAGGGGAAGGGAGGGAGAAAAGAGAGGGAGAGAAACATCAATGTGTGGTTGCCTCTTGCACACTCCCAACTTGGGGACCTGGCCTTCAACACAGGCATGTGCCCTAACTGGGAATCAAACCTGTGACCCTTTGGTTGGCAGGCCAGCACTCAATCCACTGAGCCACACCCACCAGGGCAATATTCATAGTTCTGATCTTCTTTTTCTTAAGTAAGTCTATCACATTTCATATAATAATGCCTTGGTGATGATGAACTCCTTTAGCCTTACCTTTTCTGAGAAGCGCTTTATCTGTCTTTCCATTCTAAATAATAGCTTTGCTGGATAAGTAATCTTGGTTGTAGGTCCTTGCTTTTTTTTCATCACATTGAATACTTCTTGCCAGGCCCTTCTTGCCTGCAAAGTTCTTTTTGAGAAATCAGCTGATAGTCTTTTAGGGACCCCTTGTAGGTAACTCTCTTCTTTTCTCTTGCTGCTTTTAAGATTCTGTCTGTATCTTTAATGCTTGGCATTTTAATTATGATGTGTCTTGGTGTAGTCCTCTTTGGGTATAGCATGCTTGGGACTCTCTGTGGTTCCTGGATTTGTATGTCTATTTCCTTCACCAAATTTTGGAAGTTTTCTTTCATTATTTTGTTCACACAAGTTTTTAATCTCTTACTTTTCCTCTTTTCCTTTTGGTACTCCGATGATTCAGATGTTGGCATGTTTAAAGTTATCCCAGAGATCACTAGACCTCTTCTCATTTTTTTTTTTCAATTCTTGTTTCCTCATTCGGTACTGGTTGAATGTTTATTTCTTCCATATGTTCCAAACCATTGATTTGAACCCTGGTTTCCTTCTATTCACCATTGGTTTTGTGTGGATTTTCCTTGTTTCACTTAGCATAGCCTTTCGTTTTTTCTTTCTGTGTTTGCCATACTCAGCATATCTATCAAGTCTGTGAACATCTTTATCACCAGCATTTTGACCTCTGTCTGTTAGGTTGGCTATCTCTTCATCACTTAGTTCTCCCACTGGAATCTTGATCTTCCCTCTTTTGGGCCATACTTCTCTGTCTCCTCAACTTGACTGGCTCCTGTGTTTGCCTCTGTGGCTTAGGTAGAACTACCTGTACCTGTTACATTGTAAAGGGAGGAGCCTTAGGTACTCATCAGTACGGGGTGATCCATTTGACTACATTGTGGTGCTGCATGTGTGAGCAATGTTACTTGCTCAGCACTTGCCCCTTTTCCAGCACTTTTCCCATTTCCCACATGGGACTGGCACCTCTCTAGCTGTTGACCTGGCCATGGCTTCCAGAGTTGGTGGGTCTGCAGATGTTCCAGGACCATGGTCCTGGAACCATGGTCCTTTAAACAATCAAACTCTGTTGAGAGAGTAGCAGTCTTCCTCCTCCCCAATCCCTATTGATTTTCACAGTCAGAAGCAATGAGACTTTATTTTCCCTCCGGCACTGGAACGTGAGCTGCAAAGTCTGGTCTGGTGCTAGGAAAGGTTCCCAGATGTTCCTGCTTTTTAAAAATGCGTGACTGTACTTTCCACCAGCCGACCACTGCTGATGTCCTACTACAGCTGCTGTGCCGCCAAACCGAATCCTCTCTGTCCCAGCTGTGCCTCTGCTACCTGCTTGAACGAGTATTTCTTCTTTATACTTTTGTTTGTTGGACTTCCGTGCAGCTTAATTTTCTGGAGTTGCTGGTTGTCTCTAGTTTTGAGGTAGTTGTATTCCTTCTCAGTTGTGGAGGGAGTTGCAGCATGTCTACCTATGCCTCCATCTTGGCCTGAAGTCTTGGAAAGATTGTAACATGAATTGGGGGAGGGATATAAACATCCAATCTATAGCAGTTGATATTTTCCATTTCTTCCTTTGCTCCTAGCCTTTGGTTCAAGAAGTACTACAAGCCTACTTTTATTCCTGAAGTGGCTCTCCCTAAAATGAGGACAAAAACTAATTAACTTTCTTTATTAGACTTAATATTCTAAAATAACTTATGGCTCTTTTTCCTCTGGAAGTCCCCTTATGTTAATTATGAATGCTCCTTAAATAGCGCTAATCTCATGGTTTTTATATTTCATGAGTGACCGTAATTGATGGGACAAATGCGTATTTGTCATATTCTGGAAGCTGTTCTCAAGGTAGCGGTAACAGACATTTCTATTCCAATACATTCTGTCAGCATCCTCTCACTTTCCCTGAGCACATTTGAAGTTCCTCTTGCTCACATCTTGTATAACAATCCTTATTAAATAAAAGGTAACATGTTGGGCCTATCTTTAAGACTTTGATGAAAACAGATTGGTGAAGTAGAAAAGGGGAGACTATTTTTTTTTTCTCAATTTTGTTCCTCAGTCAATTAACAGAAGTTTCATTCTTCTTTCACCCCATCTCAGGCTTGCAGACCATTGACAATCACTCTAACACATGAATCTGATATTTGTATAGACAGAAATACCACAAAAACTTAATCTGACCTCATCTGCGTGGTCTGTTAGATGATATTTAAGAGGTGTAGTCAAGACCTGTGTCCAGAATATCTAAGAACATAAATCATGCAAGGTGTGAGGTGGGCCATCCTATTTTGGTGACTTTTAGGGATAGAGGTTATGAAACTTTCCTTAGTTGCCCACTCTTACCATCTTTGTGGAATTTAAAGTTATTTATTTATTTACCCCTAACTGGTGTAGCTTAGTGGGTTGGGTGTCATCCCGTAAACCACAAAGGGCACTAGTTCAATTCCCAATCAGAGCACATGCCTGGGTTTTAGGCCAGGTCTCTGGTTAGGACAAGTGCTAGAGGCGACTAAGGGATGTTTCTCTTGCACATCAATGTTTCTCTCGCTCTCTGTTTCCCTCCCTTACTCCTTCTCTAAAAATAAATAAAATCTTTAAAAGACAATGTTTAAAAATTAAAAATATTTTTTGCTCTACTTTAAAAAATTATAGTTTTGTAACTTTGGAAGAGTAGAGTTGGTGATTGAGGTCTGAGGAGAAGGCAGGAAAATCAAAAACACCTGGGAGACATATTAGTTATATTATTCTTTGGTTTAGAATATTATGATTTGCATTTTTGTTGCTAGCACACAATCATAGATTAGAGCTTCAATTGTTTAAGAATTCTCACCATTCTTTGAAACTGCATGGGTTAAACATAGAGACAAAGAAAGCATTGTGTAAGGACTGGATGTCAAGAGTACATGGCCTTCTCTGATGGGGTCAATTATGTTTTAAAAGCAACAGACTAGTTTGTAACATTTGTTCCTCTAATGTGTTCCCTGAGAGAACCAATACAGGATGTGTGAAGAAATTTATTTATTTATTTATTTATCTACTGAGCCACTCCAGCACGGGCTGCAAATTTTTAAAGAACATCTGTCTTACTATAATTTGTCAGCAAATGGATAAAGTCTCTCATCCAATCAAGATTTTAGGGAATGTGCCTTAGTCCCTGCTGATCAAAATAGTAACACTAATCAATAGTAATTTATGTGATAATCAAGATGCCACTTCTCTCGCCCTAACTGGGTAGCTCAGTTAGTTAGAGCATAGTCCCCACATGCCAAGGTTGAAGGTTTGATCTCTGGTCAGGGTACATATAAGAAACAACTAATGAATGCATACATAAGTAAAACAATAAATCTCTCTCTCTCTCTCTCTCTCTCTCTCTCTCTCTTTACCTTCCCCCTGCCCCCTTTCAAATAATAATTTTAAAAGACCCTCTATAGGAATAAACAGATTATGTATTGCATTGTCATAAAATCATTCACATCTGTTGGGCCCCAAGTTTACCTGGCACCATTTTCACCACAACTGAACTTGTGTTATAGAGAAAGCAAGCAGAAGAGTTGAATGAAGAAATTTTCTTTCTTTAAAAAATAATTTTATTTCTTTATTTTAGGAAGAGGGAAGGTAGGGAGAAAAATAGGGAGGAAAACATCAATGTGTGAGAAAAATGTTGATCAGTTGTTTCTTACATGTCCCCAGCTGGGAACCTGGCCCACAACCCAGGCAGGTGCCTTGATTTTGAACCAAACCAGTGACCCTTCAGTTCTCAGGCTCAATCCACTGAGCCATACCAGCCAGGGCTGAATGCAGAATCTTATCATTGGATTTGTGTTCTGGCTTAGTTGATTCTGAAGAGTTCAGTCAAATAAAAGCAATATATTAGAGAATATTATTTTGAGCCAAAGATTTTATAAAATAGCATACACCTACTAACCATAAATAATCAATCCAACATTCTATTACTATTTATTGAACACCTGTAGAGTAAGGGTGACTATTATAGGGGAAACATAAGACTGGAGTCACTACGGTGCTTGCTTTGGCAGCACATATATTGAAATGAACGATAAACAGAAGATTAGCATAGCCCTTGTGCATGGATGGCACACAAGTTTTTGAAGCATTCCATATTGTTTTTAAGGAGAAAATAAAAAAAGACTGGGGTCACCACAATGTGTGTATTAACTAGTGTCATTTCCATTAGCACCTCAGATATTTGCTATTAAAAACATTGTTTTTGAAGAGTTGCTTTAAAGTATACTGAAGTGGACACTTAAGAATATCAGCGAAGACAGGGATTCAACCTGAGTGCTGTTCTGAGCTTTCACCATCCACTCCTCACAGTATGTGTGGCCCTTAAAGGTCTTGCCTCTGCCTCTTTTTGTAGCCATACCGCTCACCACTCGCTGCCTCTGTCTATTCTTCAGCTACATGGAACTATAGCCTTCTTTTCCTTTGCATGCATTACTCACTCTTCTTGGAATGCTTGTCTTCTCCTTTTTGCCTAATTCCTTCTCATGCTTCAAGACTTAACATAATATATCCCAAAGAATTGAAAGCAGTGTCTTACAGAGTTGGTTGTACACTTGTGTATAGCAGCATTGTTAACTAGAGGCAAAAGGTAGAAGCAAACCAACTGCCCATCAGCGAACAAATGGATAAAATGTGGTATCCATACAATGGAATATTACTTAGTCTTAAAAGGGAAGGAAATTCTCCAACAAAATGAAAATAAAGCCAACTGAATGGTATCTAAGTTATACACTAGCCAAATACCTGATAAGGGGTTGATATAAAAAATACATAAGGAACTTCTACAACTTAACACCCCAAAACCAAACAATCTGATTAAAAAATGAGCAGAAGATCTGAATATGTACAGCATGGGGAATACAGTCAATAATATTGTAATAATATATAATGTCAGATAAGTACTAGATTTATTGGGATAATCACTTTGTAAGTTATATGAATATCTAAATCATTATGTTGTACCCTGGAAACTAATAATATGATATCAAATGTCAACTGTGATTAAAAATAAAATAATAAAATAAAATGGGTAGAAGGAAAAAAGGGATACAATTCTGACATACTACAACATGGATGAATCTTGAAGATACTATACTAAGTTAAATAAGTCATTTGCAAACTGACAAATACTGTGCCATTCTATTCCTATGAGGCATTTAGGATAACCAAAACCAGAGGCAGAAAATACAATCTTGGTTGTCATGGGTAGAGGGGTTGGAGGATGGGGAATTATTGGTAAGTGGATACTGAGTTTCAGTTTGAGAAGATGAAAAAGTTCTGGTGATGGTTGCACAGCACTGTGAATGTACTTAACATTCTAAACTGTACTCAAATGGTTAAAATGATAACTTTTATGTATTTTACCAAACGTAAAATAAAATAAATCGATTAAAAAAAAGTCAACACAGACACTGTCTCTGTTGAGTGTAAAACCTTCTCTGACCCCCTTAGTCTGGCATGGGTATCTCTCCTGCTTGCTCTTGTAACATACTATGCTGTTTCTGTCATTATACCATTGCACTTTTCTCATAATGTAGGGATGTACAGTATCAATAATGTAAAATGGAGGGGGCAGTAAGAGGCAAGGAAGTGGAGCAGTTTAGACAAGAACCTAGTATAAAGGAACCATGGACATGGACAACAGGTGGGATTGACTTTGGGGGGAATGGGTGGGTGGGGAGGGGGACAGAGAGGAGTAAAAGGGGGATGGATGTAATACAACAACAATAAAGTTAAAAAATAAATAAATAATGTAAAACATTTCACATGGTATTTACTTAGTTATGGTCCAATACACAGCAGTTATTAAAACATTTATCAGTTGTCATCTTTGTTACTAGTCTGTCTTTTTTTTTTTTTGGTGATACAAACTTTATTTAACACTTCATGAAGCAGACAGCCTTCATTCGGAGAATGCTAATCTGTTTTTCTAGATCTTAAACTGCTGAAAGACAGAAGCTGTCTCCTCTCTATGTCTTCAGAACCTAGCAAAGTATCTGGCACATGGACTTACTGGAAAACTAAATTAATGTTGAATGGATAATTCTTGGAACCTCAGAGTAGAAGAGGAGTCTTTGGAGTCTAAGAACATTTCTTCCACCATCATGATAACTGAGATCATGAATGCAAAATGCATTATGCCATTCCTGCACATAGTAGGGGTGAAGTAATTGGCTCAGTATTAAACAGTTTGATTTAATGAATCCTTTTTTCTAAAACATTGGAAACATGGGATGTGGGGATGACCCTTGACCCTGACAGTAATAGCTTTACAAATAAAGTCAAATGTACACAAAAGTATGGAGAATAGCAGTATGACCCCTATATACCTGTCACTCAGCTCCAAAAATGATCAACTCATTGTCAATATTTTTTCACCTACATCCATTAATATCTCCCTCTCACCCAGAGGTTTTTTTTTTTTTTTTAAGATTTTATTATTTCCAGAGAGAGAGGAAGGGAGAGAGGCAGAGAGGGAAAGAGATATCCATGTATGGTTGGGTTTCACCTGCCTCCAGCCACAGACCTGATTGGAGACCTGGCTTGCAACCTGGTTATGTGTCCTGGCTGGGGAATCGAACCTGCAACCTTTGGGTTTGCAGGCTGGCGCCTTAACCACTGTGCTACCAGCCAGGGCTCACCCAGAGTATTTTGAGACTAATCCTAAACACCTTATTGAATTCTGACTATTTTTTATGAATTTTTTTCATGTGTTTAATCTCTACAAAGGGTGGAAATTAGATCCGCAGAGCATGCATGATATTTACAGACCTTTAAAATCCTGCCAAAGTGTGTATGCCAGGATGTAAGCAACATCTGATTTGCTTTAATCTCTAGAGATTAGGTGGTTTCCTCCAATTTTTGTATTTCTGCTGGGGTTTCATGCCTCTGTATTATCATTTCCAATCTGTCTCAGTCATCCTTTGTACCTAGCCCCTAATGACAACCTTTGTGCTTTTCTTTGTGTAGTCTCACCTCCTTGAATGCCTTCTTTCTTCCAAAATCTATCAGTTTTTCAAGACCCATTTCAGGAATTTTGTCCTATCTAAGAACATTTTAGATGATTTCACTCTTGGAATGGGATGGAGTTTATGATCACAGCACAGTTTTATACTTACTTAGTCTTATTTAATTGTTTCACATGTATCAGTTTCTCCTTAGCAAGAGTGCAGAACATTATTTATTTTATTTTATTTTTTGTTATTTTCTCTCATTTCTCCTGTTCCCTTCCCAAGGTTACTGTCAATGGAGAGCTCATACCAAATTGCTCTTCAGTTTGTTGATTAATCACACTCACACTTTGGGTCAATCATACACTCTTACAGTGCTATAGTTGAACCTATGCAGTGGTCTTACCAAAAATATCAAATTTCAGTCTAATCTGTTTTCCTGATTTAACTTCCAATTTTCCAAAAGACAAAGGACAAAGGCCTCCATAAACAAAATTTGGACTGGAAAACCATAGGGAAAATGTCTTCAATAAGTAAATTGCAACATGCTCTGTATTTAGACTGTGTTGATGTTAGCAAACAATGTTAATGTCAAACCAATGAACCGTACATTTAAAAATGATTAAAGTGGTAAATTTTATATTAGGTGTATGTATTTAAATGGTTAGTTAAAAATAAACCAGTAGCACAGTGGATGAGGCGCCGGCCTACGAACCCAAAGGTTGCAGGTTCGATTCCCTAGCCAGGGCACATAACAAGGTTGAAACCAGGTCTCCAGCCAGGTCTGTGGCTGGAGGCAGGTGAAAAGCAACCATACATTGATGTCTCTCTGCCTCTCTGCCTCTCTGCCTCTCTCCTTCCCCTCTTTCTGAAAATAATGAAATAAAATCTTTAAAAAATAATAATAATAAAATAAAATAAAATCCAGCCCTGACTGGAGGCTCAGTGGATAGGCACTGGCCTGCGAACCAAAAAGTTGCTTGTTTTAACCCTGTGTGGGACACCTGGATTTAAAAAGATTTGATGACCAATCATACTATGTCAACCTTAGGTGAATTCTGATCCAAGCAAATGAACTGAATAAAATGTATAACATTTATGTAATAATTACACACTTAGTGAATAGTTTATGA
Organism: Noctilio leporinus; assembly: GCA_004026585.1. Classification (NCBI taxonomy): domain Eukaryota; kingdom Metazoa; phylum Chordata; class Mammalia; order Chiroptera; family Noctilionidae; genus Noctilio; species Noctilio leporinus. Next base: position 24,734 of record PVIW01009013.1, on the reverse strand, counting down.
TGTGAAGAATTTTATTTTATTTATTTATTTTTAATGAAAAAAATATTTATTTATTTTAGAGAGAAGGGCAGGGAAGGAGGAAGAAAGGGAGAGGAACATCAATGTATGGTTGTCTTTTACCTGCCCCCATCGGGGGACCTTGCTGGAGACCTGGCTTGCAACTTGGTTACGTCCCCTGACTGGGGAATTGAATCAGTGACCTTTGGATTCACAGGCCAGCACGTTACCCACTGTGCCACCAGTCAGGGCTGGATTTTATTTTTAACTAACCATTTAAATACATACACCTAATATAAAATTTACCACTTTAACCATTTTTAAATGTATAGTTCATTAGTTTGACATTAACATTGTTTGCTAATACCAACATCGGCTGAACACAGAACTCTATTAATCTTGCAAAATTGAAAATACCCATTAAATAATCCCCATTCCCAATTGTCCCCTGCCCCAGGCAACCACCATTCCATTTTTTTGTCTCTATGAATTTAGTACTCTAGGAACCTCAGATAATGGAATTAGGTATTTGTCCTTTTGTGGATAGCTTATTTCATCCAGCACACAGTTCTCAAGGTTTATGTATGTTGTCATATGTCAAAATAGTATTTTTTGGGGGGGGAGTAATTGTTTGTGTTTAGTGATAAAAAAGAATCAGACTTTTTAGAGATACACACTGAAATATTCATGGATGAAATGATAAAAACTCTGGAATTTGCTTCAAGATAGCATAATGGCAGGAAGTAGATGAGGTAAAGTTGAAATAGAATTGGCTACAAGTTATTAACTGTTGCAGCCGGGTAATAGGTACATAAAGGGTCATTATATTTGATCTATGTTTGACATTTTTCATAATGAATTGTTAAAAAATAAAAAAGTAGCCCTGACCAGTGTAGCTTAGTTGGTTGGGAGTCATCCCACAGAGCAAAAGGTCACCGGTTTAATTCCCTGTCAGGGCACATGCCTGGGTTGCAGCCTGGTCCACAGTACAGGCAAGGGCGAGAGGCAACTGATCCATGTTTCTCTCACACATGGATGTTTCTCTTTCCCTCCCCCCACCCTTTTAAAAGGAAAGGCCTGGCTGCTGTGGCTCAGTGGATTCATCATCGACCTGCAAACCTCAGCGTCACAGGTTCGATTCCCAGTCAGGGCACATACCCAGGTTGCCAAGCCAGGTCTCCAGACAAGGTCCCCAGCTGGAAGCAGGTGAAAGGCAACCATACATTGATGTTTCTCTCCCTTCCTTCCTCTCTCCCTTCTCCTCTCTCTAAAAATAATGAATAAAAGTTAAAAAGAAAAAGAAAAGAAAAAAAGAAAAATATCTGTAAGAAAATGTCCTCTCTTTGATCTCTTCTCTTTGGCAATAAGGATGCTTGTGGTCCAGGAGGACAATGACCTCTATTTCCAGTTGAGCCAGGACCAGAGCCTATGCAGAACTGTTGACACCGATACTCTGTGCCTAGTGATAGACTGCTAAGGCTGCATATAAATCAGGGATTCCTTAGCCACTCTTGATAGATTGATCTGGCTGTGCTGTTAGAATCCAGGAAGGTGTTTAGAATCCAGACACACAAATTCAAGGGATTTGCCTTTGTGCTTGTTCCTTGCATGCATGGATTTACTCAGCATTACCCAGTAGCCTCAGCCTACAGGGTCCCTGCATGGAAGAATTTGAGGTGACCCTCCCAGCGCACCCCATCTTGGGCTTGTCAACTGTCAGGGGGCTTTCAGATTGGGGAGTGGAAGGGAGGGCTGGTATAAAACAGCTTGATTGTATTAAGCTTCATAAGAGGCTGGCTCATCCTCCTGGGGAATAGAAAGTAAATTGCTTCCCTGTAGGAGTTGAATTAACTCTTTCAGGCCAGTAGAATTAGTTTAGTAATGACTATCCTGTAGCTTTAGGATTTCCCCAAATGGTGTTTTTAATGAGTTGCGTCTACCCATTGCTACCAATGCCACAGTTTCACGGAATTGACTGGTAAACTTTGGCAACAACAGGTTTGACTAATTTTTTTCTCAGAATACACCAGGTGTTCTTGTGAAGGGATCAACTGACTGTCTTTTCCAGAACTGAGAAGGCACAACCTCATTAGAGGCCACAGTAGATGAGCCCTTTAATCCTTATTCATTTTCAGAGCAAGGCTGGTAGTTTAGACCCAGCCCTTCCGCTAGGCTTTTGTATTGTTATCAAGTCTGTGTTCCTTGTTTCCAATTTGCTACAAAATTTCTCTTCAGGCTTATCCTTCAGACAAGGAGAGTAACAACAGTAAGCAAGTTTTAACTGACAGGTTTTGAAACCTGGAAGTTAAACATCTAGACAGGTTAGCAGTTGCATTGAAAAAGCTTTAAAGAAGATTGCAGTTGATTTCCAAGTTTGCAGGTGGCAGTGTTGATAATTGAACAGCTCTAAAATTTGAAGAAAAGATCTAGTTTTATTTGCAAATATCTCATCTCCCCCAGCAACACAGAAGATTGGAGAACTAGGAAAAATAAGAAATAGCATTTTTCCATTAAAAGCAACCTTAGAGTCCTGGCAGGTGTGACTCAGTGGATTGCATGCTGGCCTGTGAATCGAAGGATCACCAACCAGTTCGGTTCCCAGTCAGGGCACATGCCTGGGTTGCAGGCCGGGTCTCCAGTTGCAGGTTCTCGAGAGGCAACCACACATTGATGTTTCTTTCCCTTTCTTTCTCCCTCCCTTCCCCTCTCTCTAGAAATAAATTCTTTTTTTTTAACATTAAAAATTTTTTTTATTGTTGTTGTATTACATCCATCACCTTTTTGCTCCCCTCTGTCCCCCTCCCCACCCACCCATTCCCCCCAAAGTCAATCCCACCTGTTGTCCATGTCCATGGTTCCTTTATACTAGGTTCTTGTCTAAACTGCTCCCCTTCCTTGCCTCTTCCTCCCCCCTCCCCCCAACCTCCTTCCCCCTGACCACTGAAGACCTATTCACTGTATTCATATATTGGTTCTGTTTTGCTTGTTGTTAGTTTTGTTCATTAGTGTCCTGTAATGGGTGAGATAATATGGTATCTGTCCTTCACTGACTGGCTTATTTCACTAAGCATAATACTCTCCAGTTCCATCCATGTCCCTACCCTTTTTTAAAGCAGAAAAATAATGATCTTGTCTGCAACAGGCCTTTCAAAGAAAAGCTGCCCAAGACTGGAGAAATGATGCCTGAAGTAGGTTAGTCAGTGGCTCCCATTTGAGAGACAGATTTACTCTGTGAAACCAGGGGATGTGTATAGTAACCTGAAAAGATAATTAAACCAAATACTAAACCCTTGAAAGAGTTAACTCACCTCTTCAGGCCACACAGTTAATTTCTAGAAAGCTAGTTGTTATTGCTTTAGCCACCTGCTCCCAAGCCAGGACACAGTCCTGTGTCCCAGGTCCTCCTCTGAACAGGAGCTGTACAGCTGGATTCAACAGGTGGGACTTCCCAAATAGTTCAGTGTTTTCAGAATCACAGTTCCCCCAAGGAGGCTATAGTCTGTTGGACGGTAGTGCACAGATCTGTCATTTGCACAGCTGTTGTGCGCTGGTTAACTCAATAAAACCACACATCCATAAACCCAGGAGGGCATCATGTGTTTCCTTGGAGCTGTGACTTCGGAATCAGGCACATCTGGGTTTGGATTCTGGCCTTAGTGGCTGAGTGATACTACTTTGCAATTCCAAACTTTAATTCCTCTATGAAATGGTTTTGATAAGACGACATACCTCTGGGAACGAGGGCTTTCCATGGAGGAAGACTCAGTGATGCTGTAGCTCAGGGTCTGGGATGGAGTGAGTTCTTAGTGGATGTCAGCTATTGTCATTATTACTGTTACAATTGAAAAAAATTCTATTTTTATTTTATTTTTTTAAAGATTTTATTTATTATTTTTAGAAAGAGGGGAAGAAAGAGAGGCAGAGAGGGAGACAGACATCCATATATGGTTGCTCTTCACCTGCCTCCAGCCACAGGCCTGACTGGAGACCTGGTTTGCAAGCTGGTTATGTGCCCTGGCTGGGGAATCGAACCTGTGACCTTTGGGTTTGCAGGCCAGCGCCTTATCCACTGTGCTACCAGCCAGGGCAAAATTATATATATATTTTTAAAATGTAGTTTTAGAGAAAGAGGAAGGGAGGGAAAAAGAGGCAAAGAGAAGCATTGACGTGCAAGAGAAACAAAAATTGGTTACCTCTCACACCAAGGACTTGCTTCACAACCCAGACATGTGTCCCAAATGGGAATCGAACCAGCAACATTTACGGTGTGTGGGACCATGCCCAACCCACTGAACCTGCACCAGCCATGGCTATTACTGTTACTATGACAAAGTCCCTCCCTCTCTGGGCCCTGCCTCCCTCTCCCCCAGATGAAATCCTTCATATTTCTGTCTGAAATCTCCAAGTTGCCTTCTTACTAGGTCCTATCATAGTTTGTAGGTGCCATTGTTTAAGCTTTTACCAGATTGTATTAAACCTGCTTGTTACCCTACTTGCACAGTTGAGTAGGAAATTAAGTAATGTGTGTGCCTTGCACAGAGGAGGTAACCAATGAAGTGTAACTCCATTTAATTTATGTCTCAGTAGAAACAATTTTATCCAACAACTGTTCAATGAATATCTACTATAAGCAATTATCTCATGTAACCCTTATAATTCCAGGAATAGATACTGTTACCTCCCCATTTCACAATGGAGAAGAAGGAGGCTTACAGCACTCATGTTAAGTTGCCCAAAGCCAACTAGAAATAAGGATGTAGAGCTAGGATTCAAACCCAGGTCTGTCTGCGAGAGCTGGAATGATATGTTATCAATCTCTGCATTTTTAGCACCTAGAACAGTTCCTAACACCTGGTAAATGCTCCATAAATTTTGTATGAATGCACTGGAATCAGCTATCATTCTTTTTTTTTTTTAAGATTTTATTTATTATTTTTAGAAAGAGGGGAAGGGAGAGAGGCAGAGAGGGAGAGAAACATCAATGTATGGTTACCTTTCACCTGCCTCCAGCCACAGACCTGACTGGAGACGTGGCTTGCAACCTGGTTATGTGCCCTGGCTAGGAATTGAACCAGTGACCTTTGGGGTCGCAGGCTGGCACCTTATCTACTGTGCCACCAGCCAGGGCTTCATTCTTCACCCTACCAAGCTAGAGAGGATCCCAGTGAGTTTTGTTCAGCCCTCAGTGCTAGTCATTTGATTGTTCCCAGATCCAGTCTTCATACTTGTCTGTTCAGCTCTGGATCATGCACAAGGTGCTGATCTGCAAATGGCATTTCCCAGACTTCCTTGCCAACTGGCTCCCAGCTTGGTTCAGTCCGTGGGAGTCTACCCTGCAGGAGCTGCAACCATGGAGTTGGTGCAGCCACGGCCAACTATGCTGCCTACAACAGAGACAAAGGGGGAGAAATACTCTGACTTCTCCTTTGCTCCTGCTCTCCAATCTCTGTCCAGCACCTCCCATTGACTAAACGTAGCTGGGTGCCAGGTGGTGAGGAGCATGAGAAATGGACTTTGCAATAGGCCAGTTTCGCTGATGCAGAACAGAGGGGCAATGAATAAACCTGAGAGCAATCAGGGAAACTCCACCACCTTGCCTCCAGGTCAAAGTTTCTTATAATCAGAAGCTTTGCTCAGATATAGAAAGTCCTAAACTGGGAGAGGCTATCAGGAAAAGCAGATGGTTGGTTGCAGTGGGGGTGGGGAGCAGAAAAGCTGTCTTTTCATGTTCTGCAATTGGCATACTTAATTTTACTGGTTGATTGGGGCTTGTGGAACAAGTCAAAGTATATCTTAATATGTGCTTTTAACTTTCACATTTTAAAAAATGCCCTGTGAAAAATGACCACTTATCCTGAAGACGTATTCACGTATGATGCCCACTAGAGTGGCCACAGGAACATTGCTCATGAATTTGTGGCAGAATGAGATTTGACAATAGCTCACTTAATAAATATGGATTAAAAGGATATCCAATATCTGCCTTAAATCCACAAAGAAATATAAATTTGCAGCAAGAGATCAAGACTCTAATGAAGGCAGCAGGAGACGTCTTTAAAGAGAATTCCTTGTTGCAACTTGATGATGAAAATCAGTCTTAACTGTGCATTTAATTTCTTTTGTGGGTTCAAAGCACATCCCTAAAGTTTTATTCCAAGAAGGTTAATCATGATAGTCTTTGGAGGCTTTATAGCTTCTAATATCAGGTAGAGTTAGTAAAAGATATTTGTGTATATAAAATGTTTTGCTTATTTAAAGCAAGGTCATATTTACATATCTGAAAAATTACAATCTTTGTAGAAACCATTGAAGAAACTAATGTGGGAAAGGATATAGAATTCATAAGTACATAGTATTTATTTGTAAAAACAAACAAACAAACAAAAATCTTCCTCACTCTCCACAAACCCATAGTTCCTTAGCAAAACTCTATGCATTGAATAGGAAATAAAAGAAACAGGAAAGGAAGGAAGGAAGGAAAAAGAAAGAGCAAGCAAGCAACAATAAAAAAAGAAAGAACAGAACTCCTTTGATGAGATGGCAAAGACCTATTTAATACAGCACAACATTTTAGATCTACGTACATGGCAGGTCCATAAAACTTGTGTAGTCTTTCTTTGCTTTTTTTCTCATTGATTTTCCCTCTTGGCCTTCCCTGTGCCTTCCAAGACTGGCTTATCTTGTCAAATAAGCCATTCTTTATGAGTATTTACCTTTGATTCCACACGCAACCCCGATCTCACAAGTCTACTTTTGATTTCCTTTTATTTCTCTCTAGCTCTAAGCCAGAAGTTCTCACACTTCACTATGCATAAGGACTAAATGAGACTTTTGGTTACACATTCAGATTCCTAGGCTCCGGGGAATCCAGGATTCTGATTCAGTGATTCAGTGTTGAGGCTCAGGAATATGAATTTTACCAAACATTGTATTTATTTTGTAGATGCTGAGGTGTGCTGTTAGGTTAGTGAATAAGATACAAGTTTTCATTGGGGTCGTTCCATTGTATTGAGGGAGGGAGGAATCCTTAATTGTATAATTATAGGTATCAGCTGTCCTTGTGTCTAGAGAACTTCCACGAGGAATATAGTTCCTGATGAATCCTTAGTTCTTGCTTCTCCTACTGCTTCCCCTTCCCCTGTAGCAGTGGGGTGTATTGGCACCCCAGCACTATAAGGGGGACCACCTATCTTTGGTTCGAAATTCAAGGACTTGGAGAGACCATGATCCTCATTCGTTGGTAGGCTACTTTCCAACTTTGTTGGGCTTTTAAAATTTAAGGCAAACTGAAAACGAATCAAAGCCTGCACTCAGCACTTGCCTCACATATAAGAAGTTACTTCTGAAGCCCTGGCTGGTGGCTCAGTGGATAAGGTGCCTGCCTGCGAACCCAAAGGTCGCTGGTTCGATTCCCCAGCCAGGGCACATAACCAGGTTGCAAGCCAGGTCTCCAGCCAGGTCTGTAGCTGGAGGCAGGTGAAAGGCAACCATACATTGATGTAAAAAAAAAAAAAAGAAGAAGAAGAAGTTACTTCCGTAACATTAATTGAGGAAATCCACTCCTGTTTCAAAAATGGCTCTCCCACTCTCTATCACCGAACCTAAAATTCTACCGTTACAACAGCCTTTGTAGCCTAGAAAATTGTTAGGTCCCAAAAGTCTAGCTATTACAATGCACATACTTCTAGGTCAATTATCACCTTCAATTGGAGTCAGAGAGCATTTGGGTGATAGTCTCAGATGATTGAAACTAAGGATCAAAAAATGAAGAGAGAGTTAGGAGAAAAGAGTTTTGCTGGAAACTGTTTATGTTCACAGGTGAGAAGAAAATCACCCCTTTTCTCTTATTCTAATCACTTGTACTGTAAGCAGATAGTAAAAATTAAATGGAAAGGAAAAATAAAAGGCCCAACAAGCCCTGGCTGGTGGCACAGTGGATAAGGCACCGGCTTGTGAACTCAAAGGTTGCTGGTTCGATTCCCAGCCAGGGCATATAACCGGGTTGCCAAGCCAGGTCTCCAGCCAGGTCCTTGGCTGGAGGCAAGTGAAAGGCAACCATACATTGATGTCTCTCTTCCTCTCTGCCTCTCTCCCTTCCCCTCTCTCTGAAGATAATAAATGAAATCTTAAAAAAGAAACAAAAACAAAAAAAATCCAACAAGCAGGAATGGCTTTTTGGATGAATTACAGACAAATAATCCCCACAACATTACACATTAACCTTCCAAAATCTGAATATATTGAATAGTGGAAATGTATTTTTATTTTGTATGTTTCTTGACATCAATGTATAATAAAGTAACAGTAGACATATTTTTATATGACAGTACAGATTGAAATCAACTTAAAATGGTGCTTTAAAATATTGAAGACTACTGTATTGTTTGAAACATTAAGTGAAAGTATTCAATATGATTTTAAATTCTGAAATGATAAAGGGAAACTTTCAGGATAGAAGTATGTATTTGAGCCATGCAGTTGTATTAAATTATGCCAAAACTTCCTAAGACTATGAAAAATGATCTCCTTTTGAACAGTTATAGAAATAACTTGTTTTTGCCCTGGGCCAGTAGCACAGTGGTTAAGAGCATTGTTCTGATATGCTAAGGATGTGTGTTCAATCCCCAGTTAAGGCACATACAAGAATCAACCAATGAATAAGTGGAACAGCAAATTGATCTCTCTCTCTCAAATCAATGCATTTAAAATAATTTTAAAAAATAACTTTGAGTCACAGGTCAGCCTTCATTTTTGTCTTTATTTCGTTTCCTGCTTATTTCTCCCCTTACTTCAGTCAATAGATTCTTTACAAAGGTTACTCCTGGCCTATATGCATACAAACAGGCTCTCTGAGCTGAGAACATTGGATGGACTCTAGGATGAGCTTGTCCTCAGGGACCCAAGGCTGCTGGTGGATCTGAGGAATCTTAGGACCTTGGTCAGTTACCTTCAGATGCCTTGATTTCCCCACTGATAAAACAGAGGTAACAATGCCCTTAGTCAAAAAGAATTTGTAAGATACCATCTATGAACTTTATGAAGTCTGGGCTAAGAACATCCTACAAGTATCACTGTTTTTGTTCTCATTAGCATTATTGTAGTTGTACATGGGGGACTTTAATCTGGTTTAAGGCCACCTAGTATGCAGCTATCTTATAAGAAGTGGTGGATTTTTAACATTTACTTTGAGGCAAGGTGAAGGAGAATGAAAGTACCCCTCTCAAAAAAAAAAAAAAAAAAAAAAAAAAAAAATCAAAAGAACTATTTTATAGCAAATTGAAACTTTCTGTTATTGTAGTTGTTTTCCAACTTTAGTGAAAATCATTTTGGGTAGAATGTCCTCTAATAGTTTAAAATTTTGCATATCATTTTTAACTACATTTTTAGGGAGCTTGCTTTATCATTGTTTGGGCTCTAAGACATGGCAATAATAAGTGCAAGCAAGTGTTAACCTTGGATACGTTTTTTGATACTCTATCCAAGTCACAGAGTGTGTGCATTTATTTGGCTTGGAGAATTGCACACTTTGCAACAGGCACTTGCACATTTATACCCGTGCACGGCCTTAATGGGAAACATTTGAGGCCGGTTGCAAAGATTTGCTCAGTGTGAAATCTGTTTCTAACACAATGGTCAGATTGAAAGGAGTTTCATTACATGGCTGGGCATTTCTTCTTTCTTTGGGGAATATAAAAGGTGAATGCAATACTTTCCAGTTTAAAGTTACCACAAAACTTCATAATCTTAACCTCAAAATCTACTCCTAAATTTATACAGAGAACCAGCGGCCTGGAGCTGGCTGCAACTGCCTGTTTGATCTTGGTTAAGTTCCAAAAAGCCAGGGAGAGTTCAAAGCAGGGCCAGGGGCAACTCCACACTTGAATCCATGCTCCCCTTTTCCTTCCCTCTTTACTTGCTCTCTGTGCTCTGGTATGAACTACAGTATGCATACATTTCAATAACCCTAGACATCGTAGATTCTAGAACAATGAGTAAAGCATCTTTCCTTATTGATACTGACAGGCCCTTTGGTCAGAAAATGTCCTTCAACAGATGTTAGAAAATGTGGCCATAAACCAGAAAGATATGTGTTACAACTTTTAAGGCTGTTTTATTTCTAGCTCTCTAAATTCCACTGGATAAGGTTTAATTTCTCTCTCTCTCTCTCTCTCTCTCTCTCTCTCTCTCTCTCTCTCTCCTGCAGAAACCCCTCTTGATGTTTTAGGATGCAGGAAAAGTAGTTATGGCTTTAGATAAGTTACTGGCTCTGTTTTCACATTAGTCACCCCTTTCCCATCTTCCTAAAAAGAGAACTTAAAGAACAATTATGAAGTTGCCCTGATTGGGTGGCTTAGTTAGTTGGAATGTCCCATACACCAAAAAAGTGCAGGTTCAGTCCCAGTCAGAACACATATCTATGCTGGATGTTTGATTCCCAATCAGGGCATATGTGGGAGGCAATGGATTGATACTTCTTGCTCACATTGATGCACCCCCAACTTCTTCTTTCTCTAAATCAATAAATATATCCTCTGGTGAGAATATAAAAAGAAGAAATAATGAACAATTATAAAGCAGTACCAATAATAAAATGAGAATGAGTTACTTACATTTGTTATTTAAGATATTATATTCAGAAATTGAATAATGACATTTTGTTTTTCTATTTTACATATTGATTTTATTTTATATTTTAAAAACATTAAAAATTTTTTATTGATTGATTTTTTTTTTTTTTTTAGAGCGAGAGTGAGGAGGGAGGGTGGAGAGAGACATTGATTTGTTGTTCCACTTATCCATGCATTCACTGGTTGACTCTTGTATGTGTCCTGACCAGGGATCAAATCAGGACAATGCTGTAACCAGCATTGAATTTAGCAGAAGTGAATTTAGCTTAAAATTCCTCATGATGCCACAAGTATTGACCACAAATAAATGGAACTTCAATGCGGTGTGGCAGTATTCTCTTTTTTCTCAAGATTTGTTCCTTATAACATAAACTAAACAAGTATGACAAATAAACAGTGACAAAGAGGAGCAAAAAGAAACAGAAATGGTATATTTACCCAGGTGACATGACAGTGATGACAACTGTACGTGACTTTGCTCCCAGGTCACCCAGAGCTCAAGCGAGTCCTCCACCTGATGAGATAAATATTTCTAATATCCCACTTTTGTCCCCACACCTCACCCCCATCAGCCGTTCCAGTTCTGAGTTTTGCAAGCGTGGGAAGGAGTGCTATTATGTTTTACATTCGTGGCAGAGCTCCTGAATACTGCATTAAAAAGGTGAAGATTAGGCTAGGGGATGGCTGGTAATGTGAATGCAGGGGAAGGTTTGTGTTATGGCAGGTCGTATTTTCCAGGAGATATATACATATATATCCTTGGGATATATAATATTAAATATATAATCACCCTACCTGTTCTTTTTGCAATGACATGTTGACATTCCTCCATGGAGAAGGCATGTTTTCTACCTTTGAACTTGGGGAAAATCTTTGTAAGTATCTCAATAATGCAGTGAACGTGATACAGTTTAATCTCTGAGGCTAGGTCATAAAAGGTGCTGTGGCTTCTGTATGGCTTCCTCTCTCCTAGGATGCTCACCTTTGGGACCGAGCACCATGCAGTGCGGAAGCCCTGGCCCACTTGGAAAAGCCATTTGCAGGTGACTAACTCACAGTCTTAGCCAAGAGGTGATCCTGGGCAGGGAAAGAGTGGAGAAAAGGGGGAAACGGGGAAACAAAGAAGATGAGAGAAATGACTATGATGCTGCTCAGTAACTGACTGTATTATTGAGATTCTCATATATACTAGGCACTGTTATGGAAGCTGAGCTACAGCTATGAACAAAACAAATAAAAATAGCCATGTTCTTGGCTCTTTCTGTAGAGTCTGTAAATTTAACTTACTAGCCTTCTACATCTGGGATGTAGCTTGGGTCCAAGCTCAGATTTTACATAATCCTGACCAAACTTTGAAATGACAGTGACTATATTTCACAAGAATTAATCTGTTCTTTGGAATAGTTTCCCTTTGTTACAGATGAATAAACAAAGCCCAGGGAAGATGATGGTGATTTGCTTTGATCTGACTGTTGGAAATGGCACTTAAGTCATTTCTGCTCATTCTGTTTTAATTTTTCCTTGAGTCATCAGGGGTGTGCTCCATTACAGGTAGCTGCATGTGCCTAGTTAGTTACATGGCAGGTGTATCTGTCCAGAAAGCAATTAGGTGGGAGGATAAGAAGAATCCAGATGCCTTCCCACCTTGGCTGGGCCGGGTGTCCATCCTCTGTCCCCAGCCCCTCTGCACGCAGGCCTACCTAGCCTCGCTGAAAAGATGGTCTTTGAGGACAGGGACAGTGTGAGCCTTGCTTCTGGTTCCACAGGGCCTAGTAGAGTTCTAGGTGCAGTAGACGTGCTCAATGAATGTTTGGGAGGTGCTTGGGTGGCACCATCCCTTCCCTGTCTCCGTTCCCCTTCAGTACAGTGTGCTCCTGCTCCGGAAACACAGAAATGCGTTAGCTAGCTCCTCCTTCCAGGAAAGACTTGCTGCCCGGAAGCAGGGAGTGTGGTCAGAAGAAAGTTCCTTCAGAGTCTGTTTTATCTGCAGAGAGCCACCTTGCCCACAGTCATGTCAAACTGGGGCATTCTAAATTCAATGACTGATGCAGGGAGGAGATAAAAGTCTGGTCGTTTTGGCCCAATGGATGGCAACTCAGGTGGGAAATATTTACTCTAGAGCTCCCTGTCTGGTTGCTAAAAGTTTATTGAGCCTGCATCAGGCTTCAACTTCCTTCTCTGCCCATTCCTTCTTCCCCTCCTTCTTTCACAGGTGTTGATCCTCAATAAACACTTTAGACTCCAACTGCATCTCAGCATCTGCTTCTGGGGAAACCAGCCTCGTTCATTTGTGAGGCTCTTTACCATTGCTTACTAGACTGTTCACCAAGGTCACTTACAATGATTATTTTTGTTAAGGCTTTAAAATACTCATTTCTGATTATGAGATGATTGACAACTCCAAATGAAGACAAGGCATTTAATAGCATTGGAATGTTTGCTTAGGAAGGTTGGTAGTGCCTTTCTTATAGCTTCTTATAATGTATATTTAGCCAAAAGTTGATTTATATTTATGAAATCATTTCATCAACTGATAATGCACAGATTGTTGATTCTCTGTTTTCTTGACCACTATTCTGTTTTGGATCATCAAATGCCCTGAAAACAAAAACTGCTTCAGCTGACTGATAGCAGGTTCTTTTTTCTCGGAAATTTTGCCCCATCAGGTGCTAGGTGCCTAGGTTCCTCTCTGATGCTCTCAAACAGACTATTTTCTCCATCTCCATTTTCTTTTGGTTGTTCGTAGGGTAGGGGATACTGGTTGCTTACAAATTAATGTGCCACAGTGGGAGGGGGAATCATCCAGGATCACCTTCCCTTCAACTCATTAATCTTAACCAGCAGAGTGATTTGAAAAAAGTAGATGTTATCTTTCAGTAGAGAAAAATTAAAAGCTTTTTAAAGATTAAAAGGTTATTAGAGGAAAAAGATTGAGTAGATTCTGGAGAAGCATGTGTTGCTTTTTAAATCAGAACTGTATTCCTTAATTCATCCTTAATTGGAAAAGCATGATTTTCACTTACCCACAAACACGTTCAAATTTTAATTCTTCCTGTTATTAGTTTTTGTTTGCTTTTGTTAGTTTTAATTCAATCATTTCAATTACACTTAACTGAAAGGAAATTTATCATAAGTTAAATTTTTAAGAATTTAAGAACTAATTTCTTTATCCTAATGCCCCACCCCCCCAATAAAACAACAAAAACCAACTTTAAGTTTCCAGTTAACTCTCAATTACTTTACAGTGGACTATAGGGAGGCTTTCTTATCCATAATTCAAATCAATGAATAAGGTTTTTAAAAATTTTTGGCTTTGAATAAAGCAGGTCATATTTTGCTTGCTAAGTTTACCTTCCTGCTTACATTTTACTTAAACAAATATATGGAATTTTAAAACTACCTTTTTTTGCCAAACAACTTTTCTGTTTTACTATGTGTGTGAGCATTTCCATGTGCTTTTAGAATTGTATCCATCCTTCATCAGTGTGGCATTCCATGTCTTCATAAGACACCCCACAACAATTAATTATGATAATCGAGTCCTTTGTAAATAATGATGTTTTCAGCTCTGAATACAGTTAAAATTCCCTCCTCCTGGACTATATCAGATAACAATACTTTAAGTCTCTATTGTGTTTGTCTCGTATTCAAGGAGTTTAAGAGACTCATAAGTCATAGCACCCAACTCCTGATGGCTAGTTGGTAAAAATCTCTACCATCAAGATGAATATGCAAAGGGAAATGTGCACGCGCGTGCGCGCGCGCGCACACACACACGGAGAAGCCTTTGGGGGCAGATTAGAGTAGAATTCAGGTCTGTTGACAAGCCTGCTGGAATGACCTTCCCCCCAGGCACCTGCTGGGTTTCAGTGCCTTTGAGAAGGAATTGAAACAAGGGTGAAGTTAGGCCTTTCTCTTTAAGAAGGGTCTCATTGCTACTGTGACAGAACAGCTTACTTGGTCAGGCAGCCTTGCTCAACTGGATCCAACATTTTTTAAGATCTTTATTTTGTTAAATGTGAAGATACTATGATTTTCTGACATACTCAATTTATGTCCAGTTTTCTCATTCATTCATTCACACACTTATTCATAGATTTATTTCTCTTTGTGGATGCCGCCCAATTACCTATGCCCCATTGTATGAAGCATACAGCACATGGCATACAGCATCTTCCCTTCTAAGTCCCGCCTCCTGCTCCCTCCTGCCTTGACCCGTCTGACATCCGCTGAGCAGCACCACATCAGATCCTTGGGCAAAAGGCTAATTAATGATGACTCAGGAAAGGAAAGCTAATGTTAGTCTAGAAACTACGTACTTTAATCTGACTACCCTTGGTTTTCCAGCCTCCATTTTGTTGTTCAGTACACAATCTGAAAACTGAAAAGGTCCCCTAGCTTTTTAAAAATTTTATTGTATTCATTATTTTCAGAGAGAAAGGCAGGGAGGGAGGAAGAAAGGAAGAGAAGCATCAGTGTATGGTTGCCTTTCACCTGCCTCCAGCTAAGGACCTGGCTGGAAACCTGGCTTGGCAACCCGGTTATGCACCCTGGGTGGGAATCGAACCATCAACCTTTGGGTTTGCAGGCCAGAGCTTATCCACTGAGCCACCAGCCAGGGCCCTCTAGCTTTTTTGTTGAAAAAAACCCCTTGATCTATTATCTAATTTTTCTTTGAAATGTAGATGAGTTTTACTTCAAGTCTTTAATGTACTCAGGCTCACCTTTCCTGATAGAAATGAATAAAGAGAATAAAATGAAGAAAGTTGGAGGAGAAAACATTTTTGTTCTTCATTTCCTATTGCTATAAGCAATAAAGATCTTTAGAAAACCTCTAAGAGACTCTGTATTTCAGAGACAGGAGGGTAGGGAGAAGTTATTGGACCATATCATATCCTCCAGCAGGCCGGAGAGCAGAGAGACTGTGGTCATAAGGAACAGATGGTGATGATAGGATAGGAGGTCTAGGGCTAATCCTGAGACCATCAGAAGAAAATAAAAGGCTTGTGGAGTACCATCTGGACAACTTGCATACACACGATTTAATTTAGTGTTTCCAAATGTCTTCCATGGAACACCAGTCCCAGGAGATGCTCTATAAGAAAAGGTGCCTGAGTTGAAATATATTGGGGAAAAGCTACATATCACATTTCTGTCTTGAAGAAGTCCTACAATAAGAAAAGACTTAATTTGTCCCCTCTATTACATTAGCAGGGTTGCTGTATCAAAGGATGTGTGCATTTAAAATGCTGGTAATTATTGCAAATTAGCATACATTTGTATGTCCATCAATGGTTCAGCATTGTAACCCAGCATTTCTCATTTTGGTAACAACCTATTAATGTCTTATAAAACTGGTGTTCCAGACAACACAAGTGTTGTATACTGGTCAGTTTTTAATCTTTTTCCTATTCGTATCTTTTCACTGTCTTTTTTCTATGGGTGAGGAACTAAAGCTCAAAAACTTGACCACTTCTTGTGAGGCTGATTCTGTACTTGGAGAAGTGTCTACTTTTCTACTGGAGGTTAAATTCTGGACATTTTTTCCACGTGTTGTTCTGTATATGACAGTTAGGTTTGTATGGTTTTTTAAGCATAGTTCTTTATTTCTGATAGATTGTAGGTTATTAGCTATTGTGGTTTTTCCCTGTGATTCCAACTGCCATATCTAGCAGTTTTAATAGCTGTCATTTATGAACATCTACTATAGTACAGGCACTTGAGAGAAATCGTTATTTGTCACAACAATCCTGCAATAGAGATATATTCCTAAGAAGCTATTCTCATGTGCAGTTGAGTCTGGGAGAGGTTGTTACTTACCCAGGGTTACATGGAACCAGGATTCACTCAGTTTTGGCTGACTTCTCTGAGTTATGATGCCTTCATGTGGAAAGGCATTTTCAGCCCCAAACAACTAATGTTTGGAACACACCTTGTTGCATAATGTGACAGTGATTGGCTGCCTCTGTCTTCAGATATGACTCTTTTATTACCTGAGTGCTGTTTGCCTACTAGATTAACATCTGCTTTGGTTTAAAGAGAGTTCAACTATGTGACTACCCACTGTGAGATTACTGATATATTCTTATCCTACACTCCCCATTATCTTTTTACTCTCTCCTCTTTCTTCTTGTCCCTCTGTTCTTCTCTTTCTTCTTTGATTTTTCAGAAGACTAGGGAGGTTTCATTTTCTCTCAGAATATGATACCTTTTCTGGCTGCCTTGCTGGACATAAAACAAAAGGCCTTGTGAAATAAATCAAGAAGAGAGGGAAAAGTCAGTGATTCTCAACGTTTGTATCCTGCAACCCTCCTTTCCCCGCATCGTTCCTTACTAATTCCATACCCCATCTCTTTCTACACCTTCCTCCATTTTTATTTTTACTTTCCCTTCCCCCAAAATAGGCAATAGGGCGGTATTCCTTTGAAGGGATGAGGGATAAGGAAGGATAATAAATGCAAAGAGAAGCCCAGGTGTGGGAGGAGTGCAAGGGGAAACAAATTCAGGCAAGCGCGAGAATGGAAATGAGAGGAAAGGCCTTTATAGAGGCTTGAGGGTATGTCCCCCCCCCCCCCCGCCCCAAAGCTCCAGCAGTGACCATGCAGACGTCCAGGAAGAACAAGTAAGGGAAAGAAGACAAAGATGAGAAGGCGGCAAGAGGAACCTACAGGAGAGGTAAAGCCAAGGCGCACACAGGGCCAGGTGGAGGCAGGTGACAACACAGACATTTTGGAGAACAGAAGGGCATTCAGGGAGGAGAGCCAAGGCCACATAGGGCTGACTTTTTTTTTTTTAAGGATTAAGGATGAGTCACTGTTTTCATAAGCATCAGTGCACATGCCATATGTTAGGTGTTGCTAGAGTGGAAAACACGTTATGCTGACTTAGAACAGGCCTGACAGCCTTGCGCTCCACCCTGGCCCTGTTGGAGGCTTGGGAGAGAGCCCCGTGGGTTCTCATTCCCCCAGGGATGAGGTAATGCTTCTCAGGCATCTCTTGGTGCATGACCCTCACCCCTCCCTCCTATAAAGTGAAACCCAAACCAATATAAACCCTGTAAACCTTCCTTGACTGCTCATGGGCTAGAAGAGAACTGGAGTTAGCTGCACCACTAATGACCGATTCCATGGTAAGGGCTCAATAAACACTTGGTAATTAATTACAGAGAAAAGAGAAACAGGATACTAATTTAGGTCATAGGCTTCTTTGAAAATCTGATGAAAGCTATGGACCCTCTCCCCACAAAAAAGCACATGTGCATGTACACACTCAGTTTTATTTATAACATCAGGATGTTCAGTAAAATCCTGAGACCAAGGCCTCTGAGGTCCATGGATCCCTGGGTAAGAAGCCCTGACTTAGAACATATAAAATACTTTTGTATCCATGAACCATTTTATCTAAGAAAAGCCAGGTGGTAGAGCAGATGTTGCCCACATTGGACAGATCAGGAGACTCAGGTACAGCGATGGGGTGAATTGTCCCACATCTGCTGCAAGCTGTGTACAGGCTAAAACTTAGAGTTCTAACCTCCAAGGCATGACTTGTTCCATTGCCCACAGAAAATTTGGAACCTACTGTTAGGAACACAGAATTCCCTGTCTTTTCCTTTCCTTTCCCTTCCCTTTCCTTTTCTTTTCATTCCATTCCTTTCCTTCTGTTCCCTTCTTTTTCCCTCCCTTTCCCTCCCCTCCTCTCCCCTCCCCTCCCCTTCCTCTTCTCTTCCTTTCTTTTTTCTTTCTATTTCCCTTTCCTTTTCTCTTTCTTCTTCCCTTTTCTCTTTTCCTTCTTTCGTCCCTCCCTCACTTTCCTTCCTGTCTCCTTTCTTTCTTTCTTCTGTTTATTCCTTCATTCTTTCCTTCTTCCTTCTTTTCTTTTTGGTAGTTACCAGGGCTTTTAGAAAAGGGGGACATTAGATTGTCCTTTATTCTTTCACTGAGTCAATAGCACATTTCCCAGTGCATTCTTTCTTTTGCTGTACTCAAAGTAGTGAATTTGAGATCCAGTGAGAAACTACCTATGATGAAAAATAATATTAATAGTAGCTATACACATTATAGTTGCCGCATCTTCCCCTTGTCAGAAAAACCTGCTTATCATGGGGTCCATTTGTGATTGGATGAGAAATATTACAGGAAGCAGAATTAACAGAAACCCCCTAGTGCAATCCAATATACTGACTGTGGTGCAGTCTTCTCACCAATGCCCAGACCAGGCAACATTTTAGCCACTTGCCAGCCTGAGAACTCTTCTTGCCCAACAGCCATTCATCTCCACCAGGGTTTAAGACTGGTACAATGTACCCCGATAATTGGTGAGTCACAGAAAATGAGTGTGATACTGCAGAGAAGTTTTATTTCATTAGATGATGAGCTAGTGGGAATTTATATATTGTTTTATTGGAACTTTAATAGTTTTTTGGCTTTGGAATATCCTTATTATAACACTCTATATACAAACCTCAAAAATTTATGACTAGGGTAGTAGCTCCCAATATATGATGTATATAAAAATCACTCAGGATGCTCTTTAAAGAAATGTTTTAAAATTTATTTTTAGAGAGAGGGGAAGGGAGGAAGAAGGAGAGGGAGAGAAACATCAATGAGAGAGATACAGCAATTGGTTGTCTCTTGCACACATGATGACTGGGACTTAAACAGGAAACTTTCAGGTTTGTGGAACGATGCCCAACCCACTGAGCCATATTGGTCAGGGACAGGATGCTTTTTTAAAAACTACCAGGCTGAGAAACAAGCATTGGTGTGAATGTGGAGAAAAGGGAATACCATTGGTGGAAATGTAAATTGGTGCAGTCACTATGGAAAACAGTATGGAGGGTCCTCAAAAAATTAAGACTGAAACTCCCAGATGATCCAGTTATTCTACTTCTGGGTATTCATACAAAGAAATCCAAAGCACTAATTTGAAAAAATATATGCACCCCTATGTTTATTGCAGCATTATTTTAAAAATATTTTATTTATTATTTTCAGAGAGAGGGGAAGGGAGAGAGACAGAGAGGGAGAGAGACATCAATGTATGGTTGCCTTTCCCCTGCCTCCAGCCATGGACCTGGCTGGAGACCTGGCTTGCAACCTGGTTATGTGTCCTGGCTGGGGAATTGAACCAGTGACCTTTGGGTTCGTAAGCCAGCTCCTTATTCACTGTGCCACCAGCCAGGGCTATTATTGCAGCATCATTTGTAATAACCAAGATATGGAAACAACCTAAGCATCCATTGATGGATGAATGGATAAGGAAGCTGTGGAATATTACTCAGCCATAAAAAAGAACAAAATTTTGCTTTTTGTGACATCATGGAAAGGCCGTAAGGATATTATGCTAAGGGAAAGAAGCCAGGTGGAGAGAGACGAATGTCATATGATTTCACTCAAATGTGAAATCTAAAGTCAAAACAAACAAATAAACAAAACAGAACAAATTCATAGATACAGAAACAGATTGGTGGTTACTGGAGAGAAAGAGGGTTGGGGGAGGGGAGGGCATAATGGTGAAGAGGCCAATTGTATGGTGAAAATAGGTGACCAGATTTTTTGGTGGTGATTACTATTTAGTGCATACAGATATTGAATTACAATGTTGTACATCTGAAACTTATATAATGTTATATACCAATTTTGCCTCAATTTAAAAAAAGAAAAAGAAAAAAACTCCTCCCAGGCCCCAAGTACTAGGCTAAATTCTTAATTCTATAAGTCAAGCATGGGGTTGCGTGTCTGCGTTATGAGGCTATTCAAGAGAGACTTTGTTGTAGGAAGTCTGAGGATATATTCTGAGAAACACTGACAGAGAGAACTAGGCACTTAGTCTGTACCTCTGTTATACAGATCTCACACTGCAATTTCTGCCCCCTGCTCTACCACTCATCAAGGATGATGAGCCCTTGAGGGCAGAGACAAATATGATACCCATATTTATATTGCTGTATCTTAGCATAATTACTGATTGTAGACTGAGTGAGAGAATAGGAATAGTAGTTGAAACGTCAGGTGATGAATATTGATATGTTGAGGTATTGTGACTTAACACTGCAGTCATGAAAACAAAATCTTTACTTAACCAATAGAAACTCCCTACACCATAAAATCCTAAAATGAGGGAGTCTCAATTACGCACATTTTAGTGCTCAGGGTAATTCACTGTCTCCTACCCTTTCACCCTACCTTCTGGATATATATCTTCTTAAAGGAAAACATTTTCTGCCATTTTGGAAAACAGAAACAGTATATAAGCATGCACTTTGTATGTACTAGGCGCTGTGACAGGTAAAAGAAATATGATGTGCACACAGCACATGTGTTATCTACAAACAAGGCAAGATGAGTGCCAGGAAGGTGGAAAGGCAGCTGGGATCCAGGCTGCCAGTTAGAATTCCCTAGGGGTGGAAGAGGTCCTTCCAGGTCTGAGCCAAAGCAGAAATGTGAGTTTCTAAACATTTGCTGTTTTTTTTTTTTTTTTTGTCTGTCCAGCATTTTTTTTTTTTTCTTTTAAAGATTTATTTATCATTTTTAGAGAGAGGGTTAGGGAGAGAGGCAGAGAGGGAGAGAGACATCTATGTATGGTTGCCTTTACCCTGCCTCCAGCCACGGACCTGGCTGGAGACCTGGCTGGAGACCTGGTTACATGCCCTGCCTGGCTGGGGAATTGAACCAGTGACTTTTGGGTTCCCAGGCCGGTGCCTTATCCACTGTGCCACCAGCCTGGGCCTATAATTTTTATTTTTTTCTGGTAACATAAACCTCCTTTTCCTTTGGGGGACTCCCCATCTCTTTTGCAGGTGGTCTAGGTGGTGTTGGCCTTTCTCTGGACAAGGAGTGGCATCCATTTAGACTAAGCAGACTCTGTTCTCTAAAATTTGGAACGTGAATTCAGAGTTTCTGAGATAGGAAACCACTGGATGTGATTAATTTTTATGTGAGATTCTAAAAATGCTGCTCTGGTGCTCCTGTGGCCTGGATCCAGATGTCTACCCTCCAAAGGGCCTGATTCTTTACTTTTTTTTTCCGTTTTTTTTTTCCCCAGCAGATTTCTTGCTTATTAAGGTAACAAGAGTTGGGATCTATTGCTTGAAGCCAAAGAATCCTAATAACAGATGCAGAGAGCAAGAAAGCAGGGTTTTTAATTTTTTTTTTTTAAAGATTTTATTTATTATTTTTAGAGAGAGGGGATGGGAGAGAGAGGCAGAGAGGGAGAGAAACATCAATGTATGGTTGCCTTTCACCTGCCTCCAGCTACAGACCTGGCTGGAGACCTGGCTTGCAACCTGGTTATGTGCCCTGGCTGGGAATTGAACCAGTGACCTTTGGGTGCAGAAGTTTTATTCAGGGTATATGCACAGCCTGTGTTTGGCTGGACTGCAGTGTTCTGGTATAGGAAAAGATGGAGGTAAGGCCGTATAAATAAGTTGAGACAAGACTTAAGGAAAATAAGTGCTTTGGGAGGTAATGAGTTTATTATTGGAGATATTCTGGTGTTTGGTAGAAGACCATTTAGGTCGTAGGTGAAATGTTCCCTAAAAGAGTCAAGCATTAAATAGAATGACCTTGAAGTTCATTTTCAACCTAAAATTCTTAAACTCTTGCTAGTCATCTACTGGCAGTGACTAAGCCCCATGACCTGTACCCCGGCAACCCAGCTCAGTCATACACGTAGTGATGAAGATTGCACAGAAATGAGTTACCCTAGGACCGCCTGTGGTACCTTTAACAGGCACCTCAACTATTATAGAATCTCAGCTCTAAACATGTAAACCACACCATAGGACTTGGCCAGGCACACATCTACTTGAAGAAATATAATTTTGCTTTCCCTACATGAAGCAACAATTTGTAAGTCATATGCATTGCAATTGGCTTTTAAAGCAGCAGTTGCTGTAATAAAAAATTCAACTTATGGGAAATTTCAACCATGTTTTCTGCATGGTTCTTTCATCCCCAGTGGGGTTTGGCTGGGGCCTTGAGAAAGAAGGAAAATTTCATAGTAGTAGTCATTTAAAACCAAGCTATTAGAGCAGTCATGAATGAGGTTGGAGTGAGAAGCAGGAAATAACACGGTTAATTTATGATTGATTTCAATGCCTTCAATTCTCTAGGAGTGTTTAAAAAAATTTTCCCCCCTGGATATCAACTTACCTATCCACAAAAGTTATTGTTTGTTTTCCTGGACTGAGAAAGAAAAATATTACAAGGGCCTATTTTGGACTATTAAAGCTCCTAGGGCCCTGGCTGGTAGCACAGTGGATAAGGTTCTAGCCTATGAACCCAAAGGTCGCAGGTTCGATTCCCCAGCCAGGGCACGTAACAAGGTTGCAAACCAGGTCTCCAGTCAGGTCTGTGGCTGGAGGCAGGTGAAAAGCAACCATACATTGATGTCTCTCTCCCTCTCTGCCTCTCTCCCTTCCCCTCTTTCTAAAAATAATGAAATAAAATCTTAAAAAAAAAAAAAAAAAAAAAAAAAAAAACCTCCTAGGGATGGGTTACATTTACCCTTTGCAATTTACAGTTACCTGCCCAGGATGATCAGGAGTGAACAATTTTTTGTTTTAGCACATTAGTGTTTAGCATACATAAAAATATAATTTCTTGTGTGTGTCAAAATGGCCTGCCATTCAGCAAGCACATAGCCTAGGCATTTGCTGTATGCTAAGTTTGGCACAAGTTAAATTTTGGTGGGATGATTTATAAATCACATTGCTTCTTCTGGAACCCATTGAACATGTGAAAATGACAAAGAGCATCAAGCTAGTGTTAACATTTATTTAATGAATATTTATTGAGCACATAATATATACTAGATTGATAAATAAACATGGTCCCTATTGTTGAACAACTTAACCCTGCTGGAAAGACCAATACACAAAGACAACTGTATGCATATGTAGAGATTGAGAAGCAATTATTACTAATAATTATTTTTACTAATAATTATAGTGCAAAGATGGGTGCTCTGGTGATTTCTAATAGAAACAAAAGTTGTGTAGAATTCAAAGAGAGAAGGTGGGAAAGAGTACTATAAACAGAAAGAATAAAATGAGCAAAGGCTTGGATGTATAATAATGTGTGATGTCTTTAGGGCATTATGGACAATCCAGAGCCTTGCTGCTCAAATTATAGTCCCCAGGCAGGCAGCATTTGTCATCACTTGGGGATTTTGTTAAAAAATGATCCTTACTTAGTAAGTCTTACAAATTCCCAGGTTATCGTAATGTTGATGGTCCATGTACATATTCTGAGTAGCGAGGAATTAGAGCATCTCAGCATAAGGTCTATGATGTGGAGTGACAGGACCCCGACTATGACCTTCGTTCATGCCATTCTGAGGAATGTGGAACTGATCTCTTAGGCAACGTGCTTGGGGTAAGCACACCTGAGCTCTATTTTAACCTTTGTAATTCTCTCCCTTTATCTATTGATATCATTTCATAGGACTGTTAATTACTGTTACTCACCTAGAACTACTCTAAATTTCCTGACTAAGAGGTACTGTTAAATGGCTATGAATATGCTGGTGCTTAGGAGGTTGGAGGGAGCCAAGAACAATGATGAAAACAAACACCATGAAGTGTCAAGATACAAAGCAGATGGCCTGTGTCCTCGCATATTTGACACAGTGCCTAAGCATGCTAGAACAATTGTTCACTCAATTATTGAACCCTGTACCTAGCTCTATATGTAAGTACTGGGGATCGTGGAAGGCAGTTGGTGGTAAGATGGTGAGGACCATTTTGACCTGTATTTGAACCCAGATTTGGAAAGCTGCTTCTTTCAGCCTGAGACAGAGCCAAAGAAAAAGCAGGATCTGGGTTATATGTAGGATTTGAATAATTGTGGGATAGGAGATCAATATAGGGGTCTGATGAAGTGTCACTGAAATGTGGATAGACTGTACACAGTTATGGGGAAACCACAGCCTAAACGTGTACTTTCTGAGCATGGTCACAGCACTACCAGAGGTCATCTAGATGAGACCTGATGTGAACAAAACGTGGCCCAATACACTTGACACATACAGGCCCAATTTACAATCTTAATGTTACCTTGAAGGGTAAGATTTCTCCTCCTCCTCCTCCCCCTCCCCCTCTCCCCCTCT